>JACSYO010001815.1:2500-22500 GCA_016806645.1 Ophiodon elongatus
CCACCTGTCTGTCTGTCCACCTGTCTGTGTCTTTACCTGTCTTTGTGTTTACCTGTCTGTGTCTTTACCTGTCTGCGTGTTTACCTGTCTGTGTGTCTACCTGTCTGTGTCTTTACCTGTCTGTCTGTCCACCTGTCTGTGTGTTTACCTGTCTGTCTTTACCTGTCTGTCTTTACCTGTCTGTGTGTTTACCTGTCTGTGTGTTTACCTGTCTGTCTGTCCACCTGTCTGTGTCTTTACCTGTCTGTGTGTTTACCTGTCTGTGTGTTTACCTGTCTGTGTGTTTACCTGTCTGTCTTTACCTGTCTGTCTTTACCTGTCTGTCTTTACCTGTCTGTGTGGTTACCTGTCTGTGTGTTTACCTGTCTGTCTCTTCTCTGGTATTAAACTCAAACTGATCCATTAATAATCCCTTAATGCTGTGTGTGTGTGTATATGTGTGTACATGTGTGTGTGTTTGTGTTCAGGGGTCAAAGGTCGCGTGTTCAATGGCTCCGGAGTGCCGGTCCAGAACGCGGTGGTCGAGGTCAAAGGTCGCAAGAACATGTGTCCGTTCAGAACCGACCGACACGGAGAATATTACAGACTGCTGCTGCCTGGAAACTACAGCTTCACAGTAAACACATCATCATCATAATAATAATAATAATAACAACAACAACAGTGACCTCTGGTGGTGGAACATATATATATATTTTATCTCTTCAACCACAGTGAAAATATGTTCAAACCTTTTGTTTTTTAAAAACATTTTACCATAAGTAAAGATCCTTACGCCATAGAAATCTATAGTTAGGGCCCGAGCACCAAAGGGCCCCATTGAAGGCCCCAACAACAGGAAGTCAGCCATTTTGAAATAAATGAGCCCATTTCTATCCTTTCACAGGCCCAATCTTCTCCAAATGTCTCACGCATCCGGAGAGTCCAGTCCTGAGGACATTTACATGGCAATAAAGACACATAGCCACGCCCTCAACACTTTAGCCACGCCCTCAACACTTTAGCCACGCCCACTTTAAGAACCCTTGAATCTCTTGTTAGCTAAAATCCCATCTAAGCTAAGATAAAGCTAACTAGCTTAGCACAGCAGCAGTAACTGGTATAAAGATCAGTCTCACTCTCTCGTGACACTAACTCTCTTCTGATTGACAGGTGACGTACCCGGGTCACGAGGTTTTGACGGAGACCCTCAACGTGCCGCACGGTCCCGATCAATACTCCGCCATGAAACACGACTTCCTGCTACGCCGCGTCCTCACTACGCCCGCTCACTCCTCGGCTCACCCCACCTCGGCTGACCTCAGCCCTTCCTGTAACCACACTTCACACCTGGAGGCGGGCGGAGCCATCTGCAGGCCCACGTGGGCGGGGCTTAGCGCGCTGCTCGGCCTGGTGGCGGCGCTGCGGTCCCTGATCGGCTGAGGGTCGTAGGTTTGAACCCTCGACGTGCGAGGAAACGAACAAAGAACAAAAACTGTGAACTTCCTCCAGAAGTTTCTGAAGTTTCAGACGTTTTCTGCTATTGTTCGTCGGTGGAGATTCCCTCATCACGTTTACTTCGAGTAAAAATAATTTATTTGACATTTGACATTATGATTATCTCTGCCAGGAGGACGTCTGTGTCAGTTATTGCTCAAGAAACTCTTTCTCAAAACACCTTTTACTGCCTGTTTAATACCACCACTGGCTGCCTGCTGACGACTCACTCACTACTCTTAACCCCGCTCGTGAGTACACAGCTGAGTACATTGCTGAGTACATTGCTGAGTACATTGCTGAGTACATTGCCGACCCCCAGTTGCTACTCTGCGCCCGGCAGCTTGTTCACTTTTATGGTTTTGGACGGTGTGTTTGGCTAACCGCTAACCGCTAACAAAACCAGCTATATATCCACTGCTGAGTACCTCGCCGCCACTCCGCCATTACGCAGATGATGCAACGACTTCAAGCCGATTGTTTTTTAGTTTAAATTAAGTGTTTTTTTATGATGACTTAAAGCCCATTTGTGTCTCAACATGAGGGGGGGGGGGGTTGCTGGAGATCCACACTGCTGAGTTCACCTTTCTAGTTAATGGAGTAATGATTATGAAAATGTTCTCCAAGAAGGGAAATGAACCAGAGAAGAGCTGAACGTGTGAGAACTTTGTATTTCCAGAGAGAAATTAATTTTTTTCTCTTCGATTTCTTGTTAAAAACCAATACAACCGCGTCCTAAGACCCATAACTAAAGGATTTAAGGGAAAAGACGAAGAAAGGAGATTAATAGCGTCACTAAACTGCCACTTTCCTGCATTACAGAGACGAGTCCTCCACTGGAATAAACAGGTTTTATCTGCGAGTTCTTTGTATTTAAATGGATCACAGGAGGGAAAAAGTACTGCCTGAGGAGGTTTAGTCTTCCCTGCTGAAAGGTAGTGATCAGGCTCATTAAGTAAAGTAGACCTACACCATGTCATTTTATATGTGAGGAGCAGCACTTTAAAATTAGTGTTTTTTTTTTAGAGAGGGTAGTATTTAAACCAGAGGGCGTTGAAATGAAGCGCTCCTGGTGACGCCACATTAAGCATCTATCTGAACTCAATGAGGTGCGTTTGATTCATCGTCGGGCATGTTAATGCCTTCATGTGTATGCTGTATGTGTGTAAAGGTTAAACCTTCATATTCTGGCTCCCTACGAGACGGGGAACCAGAAATAAAATCACATTTCTGCCACACAAAACATCCCTTTTCTCTAAATGTCGCTTTATTGTGAAATATCATCATAAATCCGCTCGGCAATCGAACAAAAACAAGATGTTTTTAAGTTTGCTTCAGAATCAGAGTGAACCAGTGATGGGGAAAAATATTAAAAATATTAGAAATATTTAAATTATAGGCTAAAAATAATGTTTGTAGCCCACATTTAACTAAATTACTGTTTACCTCCCCCAAAGCATTATGGGAGCTGTAGCTTCCGAACTTAGTGCATTATTATCCCCCAACTAGAAATACAAGAAAATACCATTAATATAATGTTTAATATACCATTAATATACATTTAAAAGTCTCTTATTTTGTAGCCGAAAAGGTTTGGAGCCGCTGGTTTAAATGGAAAAACCAGGACGACCTGACTGGGAATCAAACCCGTGACCTCCCACAGTATCCGTACACAACTCGTCCTGCGGCCTTCTGCACATTTTCTCCTCATTCTTTATTTTTTTGCCAAATATCTTTTTTTTTTACTTTTACTTTTTTAACTCGTGGTATTAAATGTGGCGTTTGGTGAGGTGGATCCACTCAAAGGATGATCAGTTCTTAATTTAAGTTTTAAAATCCTGGTTTGGCTGTTTTGTGTTCAGTCTTTGATCTGTATAAAGAATGTTTAATAATAAAGATGATGTAATCCTTTATTCATTTTAATTTGGGTGTTTTAGTAGTAAAGGTTTTGCTCAATATAGAAATTTGAAAATATTCATAACTAAAATATGATATATTTAGAAGTATGTTAAATAAAGACAGGAATAGAATACAAGAAGTATAAAATACCCGAGTTATTTAGTCAAAATTGTAAAACAATTAAAAAACGAAGTAAAAATTATGAATATTTAAAAAATAAATGTGATATATGATTTTCTTTTAAATTATGATTTTTTTTTCTTCTGTTGATCAATTAATCAAATCAGCTGTAAAACTTCAAGCAAAATACTTACAAAAACTAAACTAAATACAAGAATATCCTCCAGTACAACGAGTACTTTTACTTTTGATACTTAACGTATATTGTTCTGATAATATTCACATACTTCTTGCACACTAAAGGAGCCTTTTTGTAGGACTGATACTTTTAAATTATATTAAATGTTATTTTTATTAAATGTGTCAAGATAAAAAAAATAAAAACAGGAAATATATATAACAGAATATATATGAATATATAAATTAAATGTATTAAAGTAAGTAAAAAAAGATAGAATAGTTACTCCAGTAAATCTTGATAAAAACAACTTTTTAAATCAGATATTTTTGATGATCAACCAGTAAATAATAATGATAATAACAATAATAATAATAATAATAATAATAATGTATAAATATAGGACAACACTGCCTCCCTGTGTTCTTAATGGAGAACTGCACTTTTAAACAGCAGCAGATTCAACATAGAGTTCTATGGAAACATTTCTGGGACTGTAATCGTGAGTTAATATCTCAAAATAATGAGAAACGTTTTTAATATTTTCACTTAATTTTTCAGTATTTTGAGACGCTAAGTGAAAATATTTATTTTATTATTTTTAGATAATCGGGGGCTTGAACATCATCTCGCTCATTTAAATGGAAGTAAAACAAAATTGGTGAAATATTTTATTTTCATAATCACATGACAAAATCATTCATTCAACCTTAATTTTATTTAATTATATATTTACACTTATGAACATATTTAATTTAAAGGACGTCAGTCAGAGTCTCTTTGGCGCTGCAGGACGTCTGATGGAGGACGTCTCCTAGAGGACGTCTCCTAGAGGACGTCTCCTAGAGGACGTCTCATAGAGGACGTCTCATAACCCAGGAGGACGTCTCATAGAGGACGTCTCATGGAGGACGTCTTCTTCAGGACGTCTTCTGCAGGGTGTCTTATGGAGGACGTCTTCAGGAGGACGTCTCATGGAGGACGTCTCATGAACCCCAGAGGACGTCTCCTAGAGGACGTCTCCTAGAGAGCGTCTCCTAGAGAGCGTCTCCTAGAGAGCGTCTTATGGAGGACGTCTCATGGAGGACGTGTCCTAGAGGACGTCTCATGGAGGACGTTTTCAGGAGGACGTCTTATGGAGGACGTCTTCAGGAGGATGTCTCATGGAGGACGTCATATGGAGGACGTCTCCTGGAGGACATCGTATGGAGGACGTCTCCTAGAGAATGTCTTATGGAGGACGTCTCCTGGAGGACATCGTATGGAGGACGTCTTATGGAGGACGTCTTCTTCAGGACGTCGTATGGAGGACTAGCTTGTGCAGGACGTCTTCTGGAAGACATCTCATGGAGGACGTCTTATAGAGGACGTCTTCTTCAGGACGTCTCATGGAGGACGAGCTCGTGCAGCGCTGCGTTCGGTGTGAAGTCTGGTTGAAAACAGCAGCAGCTTCGTCACTGACAGACAGGAAGTGACCTCGGACAGGAAGTGACCTCAGACAGGAAGTGACCTCATCAGCTCAGTCGGATCCTTCCTGGTTCTCCAGAATCGGATCTGAGGACAAAGACGGAGAACGATGAGCAGATCTGCAGTCAAACTGTAAATGTATATGTACATATAATCATATATATATATATATATATGTGTGTGTGTGTGTGTGTGTGTTACCTGTCAGTGTGCTGCTGATGTTGGGAGAAGACACAATCAGCACGGCGCTGCCGGATGTTATCCCAGAATGCACCACTGGACCCTCAACAGACGGTGAGCTCAGCTGCTATCACACACACACACACACACACACACACACACACACACACACACACACACACACACACACACACACAAATAAATACAAAATTTGTGATTTTATAACCTCAGAGAAAAGTGAAAGAATTTCTTGTAAATTTGTGAGTATGCTTTTATTTTGAAAAGCTCTGCATTTATTTTGTACCTGTGTATATTATATTATATTATAAGTATATTATGTCGTATTTTGTAACTAAATACTCAATAATTTAATATCAACCTTGTCGGTGAAGCCGTCTGTCATTGGCTCCTGAGTTTCCGTGACAACGCTCTCCGACCCCTCCAGGAGGCTAGTGGCATCGAGTAGGTCGTCCTGGCTCCGCCCCTCCGTCTCCACGACCAGCTGCGATTGGCCGAGAGGGTCCGAGGAGGCGGGGTCAGAGGTGACCGTCTGGATGATGACGCCGTCGCCGGAGCAGAGGCCGTCCGTCTGAGGAAGAGGAGGAGGAGGAGGAAGAGGAAGAAATGATGAAGACGAAGACGAAGAAAAAAAGAGACGCTTTACGGACGCGACGCCGACTGACACCGACCGACAGGCTGTGGAGGATGATGTGCTCGTGGGACGAGGGGGAGGAGCCCGTCGTCAGGGTAACCGTGCTGTTATTGGCCAAGCTGAGCGGGAGCCCCTGACTGGTGGAGAGGCTGAGCGGCAGGCCCTGATTGGACGTCGTCTGGAGGTAGTAGGTCCCCGGGGTGCCGGTGGGCTGCAGGTGGAAGGACTGCACGGAGAGAAGGGCTGTTAACAGCAGGGGGCGCTAGGCCTCCGGGTCGGGTGCAGAGGAAATAATAATTCATTTAGTTCACGATGACCAAAAACTAAAAGAGTTTATTTAAGAGGAACTAAAGTAACAGATGGAAACATTTTAACTGTTTTCCGTGACACGAATATATTGTTTATATTTTTGCCACTGTGTACATTTTTTATTGAGTTTATAGTGTGTGTGCGGTGTGTGTGTCTCACAGGCAGGATCTCGAACGTCTGCAGGGCTCCGGCGTTCAGCGTGATGGTTTCACCGTCGCCGGCCGCCGCTGAAGAATCTGAAGCTTCCAGAGAAACAGGAAGAAGAGTCAGAAGGAAACGGAGGAACACAAACGTAGACGTCTGCATCGTCTGCGTAGAGGCGGAGTCGAGCAGCGAATCACTCGAGAGGCCTCACCCAGGTGTGTGATCTGCAGCGGGATCTGGAGGGGAATCTGCAGCGCCGCCACGGAGCCGGGGGCGGGGCTACCGACGCCGCTCTCCTCCAATCGGGTGAGTCGGATCTGGAGCGAAGAGGAGGAGGAAGAGGCGGGGCTCCCTGGGCCGGACGCTGTCTGCGAAGACGCCATGAGCTCCTGGAGACCCTTCAGGAGGACTGAGGAAGCAGACACACAAGTGTTATTATAGTATATATATTATTATTTATTATTATAATATATATATATATATTATATAAATATTATTATATATATATATGTTTTATTTATATATTATTATAATATAATTATATATATATATATATATATAATATATATATAATATTATATATTATTATATATAATAATATATAATAATAATATTATTATTATATAATATATATATATATATATATATATTATATAATATTATTATTTTATTTATATATATATATATATAATAATAATATTATTATAATATATTATATATATATATATAATATATATATATATATCAATAATAGTATATATACTATTATATAATATTATTATATATAATAATATTATTAGTAGTATTATATATATATATATATATATATATATATATATATATATATATTATTCTACTGGTGTGCGTACCGCTGAAGGGGATCTCCTTGTGATTGGCTACTTGTCTCTTGATGCTCCACCACTTGGATCGCAGCCACTGAGGCGACCGGACGCTGCTCCACCCGCCTGCGAGATCCTCCCACTTGATTTCATTCTCATCCTCCACCTCCAGCTCCGATATCCTGAAGACACATCGTTTTAATTTGTGTAGATTATAATCTGGACACACACACACACACACACACACACACACACACACACACACACACACACACACACACACACACACACACACACGGTGAGGTGCGTACCTGCGTATGAGGTTGAGGTCGTCCTCCTTCATCCACTCCGTCCCTCCGCTGTGTTTCCAGTTCAGGTAGTTCAACCACTTCGACCGACACTGCTTCTCTGAGCGCGTGCGAACCTGGTCGGCGACGGTCGCCCAGGAAACGCCCCCCGTGACCGCCGAGCCCGGCGACGCGCCCGCCATCTCGTACACGACCTCGGCGAGCCGCCGCTCCTCCTCCTCGCTCCACTTACCTGTTCGGAAAAGAGAAAAACAAAGAGGACAAATAAATAAATAAAACCATCCTCTACTTAAAGGGACAGTGAGGAACTTTATCTGGTCCTGAACCAGTCTCAGTCTAGTCCTGGTCCTCTATAGACCTCAGTCTAGTCCTGGTCCTCTATAGATCTCAGTGTAGTCCTGGTCCTCTATAGACCTCAGTCTAGTCCTGGTCCTCTATAGACCTCAGTGTAGTCCTGGTCCTCTATAGACTTCAGTGTAGTCCTGGTCCTCTATAGACCTCAGTGTAGTCCTGGTCCTCTATTGACCTCAGTTTAGTCCTGATCCTGGTCTCAGTCTAGTCCTGGTCCTCTATAGACCTCAGTGTAGTCCTGGTCCTCTATAGACCTCAGTTTAGTCCTGATCCTGGTCTCAGTCTAGTCCTGGTTCTGGTCTCAGTCTAGTCCTGGTCCTCTATAGACCTCCAAACCTAAACAATAGCACTAATACATTAACATTATTAACATTATTAACATTATTAACATTATTAACATCAACATGGCTTCAGCTGTACTCGTATGCACTTTTATGGACTTCATATTTTATGGATAAAAGTATAAAAGCTGCACGCTGAGCAGAGTACCTGCAGTGTGTACTCCAGTGTGTACTTGTGTACTTGTACCTGTGTTGCAGGTGTCCTTCATCAGCCGGCAGCGGTCCTTGACGGACGAGGCGCTGCGACCGAGCGCCGCCCCGATGGTCGCCCAGTCGTTCCCGTGTTTCTCCCTCAAGCTGAACACAAACACTCCGGTTCAGTTCATATCACACGAAGTAAACAAGATTTTTTATTTTAATTTTTTTTTAACTACAAATTTACGAGAAAAAAAAAACTTTTATATTTTCTGACATTATTAAAAAAAAATTGGAAATTTGCAAGAAAAAAAAACTTCTGAAATTCTCAGAGATTAAAGTCACAAAGTGTATTTTTATTAACATAAATACAACACTAGTATTATTTATGGTTCCTTGACCGTTTATTTTCCGGTAAATTTGTGACTTAAATCTCAGGGAATATTAAAGTTTTTCCTCTGAATATTAACCTCCACCAGCTCAGATTGTTATTATTATTTTATTCTTTATTCTAAAAAACCTAAATCACCAAACTCCCTTCACAAACACACCGATTTAAAGCCACGTTGCGTAATCAGCCGAGGCTGAAGACGAGCAATCCTCTGGTTTAAAGAAACATTTTTATTATTTATGGTTTAAATAAAGAGGCTTCACTCACGCTTTCAGCTTCTCTATCTCATCGGGAGTGTACCTGAGGAGACGAGGAGACGAGGAGACGAGGTCAGAGTGAGCAGGTGATGAAGTTAAACTGTGGGGGGGTAAAGGGGGGGGTGGTGGGGGTAAAGGGGGGGTTCCTCGGTGACTCACTTCCCCACGTGGTTGCGGTTGTCGTACATCCGGAGAACTCGTCTGTAGACGGCGAACAGCGGCCGGTTGAGGCCCAACGCCACGGAGCGGTAGAAGTCCTTCCTCTCCTCTTTGGACATCTCGAAGATGATCTCCGCCGGGTCCTCGATGCCTCGGCCCTGAGGAGAGGGGCGGGTCAATAACGTACAGACAGGAAGTACAGTACAGACAGGAAGTACGGACAGGAAGTACAGACAGGAAGTACGGACAGGAAGTACAGTACAGACAGGAAGTACAGACAGGAAGTACAGACAGGAAGTACAGACAGACAGGAAGTACAGACAGACAGGAAGTACAGTACAGACAGGAAGTATGGACAGGAAGTACAGACAGGAAGTATGGACAGGAAGTACAGACAGGAAGTACGGACAGGAAGTACAGTACAGACAGGAAGTACAGTACAGACAGGAAGTACGGACAGGAAGTACAGACAGGAAGTACAGACAGACAGGAAGTACAGACAGGAAGTACAGTACAGACAGGAAGTACAGACAGACAGGAAGTACAGTACAAACAGGGAGTACAGTACAGACAGGAAGTACAGGCAGGGAGTACAGTACAGACAGGAAGTACAGTACAGATAGGAAGTACAGACAGGAAGTACAGTACAGACAGGAAATACAGACAGACAGGAAGTACAGTACAGACAGGAAGTGACGAACCTTCACGTATTGATCGATGTTGCTCATCAGGATGTCGATCTCCTCTTTAGACCACATGCCCTGTTTCCACTTGTGACCTGAAGAGGAGGAAACGTTACAGGGACATATACATATAGATCTATATAGATATAGATCTATATCTATATAGATCTATATCTATATAGATATGGATCTATATCTATAGATCTATATAGATATAGATCTATATCTATAGATCTATATCTATTAGAGATATATAGAGATTAAAGCCGCCGGTCACACCTTTGTTAGCCAGCGTGTCTTTGTCTTCCTTGGTGGTGAACCAGGCCTGACTCACAGGGGAAACCTCTGACTTCTGATTGGCCGACAGAACGTCTTCATCCTCCTGAAGGATCTACACACAGGGAATGTTTATCCAAGAGCACGACCACCGGAAGAATTATGAAGGAGAGGGAGAAGGAGAAGGAGGAGAGGGAGAAGGAGAAGGAGGAGAGGGAGAAGAAGAAGGAGGAGAAGGAGAAGAAGAAGGAGAAGGAGGAGAAGAAGATGAAGGAGAAGGAGGAGAAGAAGGAGAAGAAGAAGAAGAAGAAGGAGAAGGAGAAGAGGAAGAAGAAGGAGAAGGAGAAGGAGAAGAAGAAGAAGAAGAAGGAGAAGAAGAAAAGAAGAAGAAGGAGAAGGAGGAGAAGAAGAAGATGAAGGAGAAGGAGAAGGAGAAGAGGAAGAAGAAGGAGAAGGAGAAGGAGAAGAGGAAGAAGAAGAAGGAGAAGAAGAAGAAGAAGAAGAAGGAGAAGGAGGAGAAGAAGAAGATGAAGGAGAAGGAGAAGGAGAAGAGGAAGAAGAAGGAGAAGGAGAAGGAGAAGAGGAAGAAGAAGAAGGAGAAGAAGAAAAGAAGAAGAAGGAGAAGGAGGAGAAGAAGAAGATGAAGGAGAAGGAGAAGGAGAAGAGGAAGAAGAAGGAGAAGGAGAAGGAGAAGAAGAAGAAGAAGAAGGAGAAGAAGAAAAGAAGAAGAAGGAGAAAGAAGAAGAAGAAGATGAAGAGAAGAAGGAGAAGAAGAAGATGGAGAAGAAGAAGAAAATGAAGCAGAAGAAGAGAAGAGAAGAAATGAAGAGAAGAAGAAGAAGGAGGAGAAGAGGAGCACCTGAATCTGAGCAACACCTTCCTCAGAGAGATCTCCGTCCGCTGTGGCCGTCATCGTCACCTCGAAGCCTTCGTCGCTCTCCGACACTGAGGAGGAAGAACACGTTAAGAACACGTTAAGAACACGTGACATGAGAGGAAGAACACGTTAAGAACATGTTACAAAGAGCGTGTCTCACTCGGTAAGGTGACCACAGAGAACTGAGGCGGGTCTTCATGTTCCTCAGCAGAGAGGCGGAGTTTCTTCTGAAGGGGCTCCGAGTCCTCGTCTACACACACACACACACACACACACACACACACACACACACACACACACACACACACACACACACACAATTAATTAATATTTTCACTATCGATTCATCTGCAGATTATTTTTCACCATTAATAAAAAAAAAAATGTTTATAAAATGTAAAAGAAAGAAGTGAAAAAAATCTATTTCTCACAATCTTAAAACTTTCCCTTTTCTCCGACCAACATCCCCCCAAAGAAATACGATAATCAGTTAATTATCACACAAAATAAAGAAAATTCTCACGATTAAGATGTTTTTTTTTTTAACTACAAATTTACGAAAAAAAATATTATAAAAAATTGAAAATTTGCAAGAAAAAAACCTTCTGAAATTCTCAGAGATTAAAGTCACAAAGTGTTCTCTTATGAATATAAATGCAACACCAGTATTATTTATGTACTTTGCACGCGGCGGCTCACGTTACGGTGTTTAACGGTTCCTTGACCGTTTATTTTCGGGTAAATTTATGACTTAAATCTCAGGGAATATTAAAGTTTTTCTTCTGAATATTAACCTCCACCAGCTCAGATTGTTATTACTCTTTTCACCTCCAATCGACATTAAAAATGTATATTTATTCTTTATTTATTGCTTAAATTCCCACCGAGCTCCCTTCACAAACACACCGATTTAAAGCCACATTGCGTAATCGGTCTTGATGTTCCTGCAGCTCTCTGCAGGACACGCCCCCTGGCGGACCCATGTGATGTTTAATATATGCATATGAGGGGGCGGGGCACCCACCGTGGGGGGGGCAGTGCAGGATGATGCTCCCGTCGCTGTCCTGCGTGAGCGTGACGGACTTCACGGTTTCTAGCGTCGTCGCCTCGTCGTCGTCTGCAGCTGAACTCATCGTCCGCCTGCTGAGGAGCAAAGCACAACTCAGGATTGTTTTCATTTTTATTGGAAGTTAATTGAATCAAAAACAGAGAATTGAAGTATAATTAATTTTATTTTACAGGTGTAACGATGACAAAGTGGCCATTTGGGGTTATTTTTGTTTAATATGAGTTTTAAAACAGGCCAACGGGAATAAAATATACATTAATACAAATTGTACATTAGTTGTTTGATACTATTTATAGAGATGAGCAAGGCACATTTCATAAAATGGGACATTTATTCAATTTAATGGCATTTATGTTGCTCTAATTGAAATTGAGGAAAAAATATTACATTTATTTTAGTTGTGATTGTTTTAGAAAAATATATAAATATATATAAAACGTTTGCATCTGCACATGCAGAGAGAAAAAAATTAGATCATAATCAGTACTTTGAAGATTTGGATAATGGCTAGTATATATATATATATATATATATATATATATATATATATATATATATATATATATATATATGTGTATATACAAATATATATATATATAATCATGTTAAGACCAAAGGAAGAACAGCAACACCTAAAAGTAAAGATAACTCTATAATTTCATGACAGGAATACAAGAATAATAATAAAATGTTTATTTATTGTTTGTTCATTCACTTGCTTAAATCAAACCAAACTCCCTTCACAAATACACCAATTTAAAGCCAAATTGCACAATCAGCCAAGGCCTTCATCTCCCACATCAGTACTTGTGACATTTCACTCATCATTAGTTGAGATCAGTTAACTCGGGTGAGAAGTGATCCGTAAATATTACATTATTTCCATAGAAATGTATATTTATCTTGAGCTGCTCGCTACCGCCCTCCACTGTTTCCCAGTGGAAACTGAATATCGTCGCCACGGAGCGAGCCAGCACAGCCGGTACAATTTGCCCAAAATGTGTCAAAACGCCTCGTGCTTGTTGCACAGTATGTGCACCGAATTGCAGACAGAGTCACTTTAAAAAGTCTTACTTCAATTAAAAATCTGAAGTGTGACGTATTGACCCGTAAAAAGCAAGAAGATGTAGAATTTGCCTATTTGTACATGGAGTTTGGCTGAAGGTCCCATTTGGACCGCTGCAGAAAAAACAACAGCGATTTGGATGAAAATGGATGCATGACGTAAACTCCCCAAAAAAACCTTCGCCCGCTTCACACTAGTGGGTTTAAATGCACGCGACGCTACAACGTCGTTATCTTAATGTCTCCGACGACATGCCCGTCTGCAAGGTGAAGCTTATGGCGTCCGCGCGGGGTTCTGTGACGCCGCTGCGGCGCCTCGCGCTCGGGTTTCGCCCCGCGCGCTCCCCGACGGCCCCGGCCACCAAACAGAAAGTGCATTTTAGGTTTGATTCGGCTACTTACTTCCTGTTTTCGGTCCGGGGACTTGCGAGTTACCAGGATGAAGGCAAGTGCCAGGATGGAGGAGAGTCCGAGGGCCCGCCGGGTTGCCAGTTGGGACGATAATCCGTAAAACTAGAGGTTTTGTAGGTGTATTGCATGTATATATAAAATAAAATATATATTAAAAGAAATATATATGTAACAAAATGAAAATAATTTCAGTAGTTTAACTTCCCTTTTATAAATGTGTTTATTTCTTTTTACATTAGAGAGAACAAGAATTTATTAGTTTATCAACAGAAAATGTATATAATTGCAGTAATGTAATTATAATATTATATAATAATATAACTATGATAATATAATTATTATAATATAATTAGAATAATATAACTATGATATTATAATATTATATAATAGTATAATTATCATAATAATAATATCATTATAAATATTACATTATATTATAATTATATACTATGATAATATAATTATACTTTAATTATTATAATATATTATAATATTATATCATTATATCGTTATCATTATAATAATAATATCATTATAAATATTACATTATATTATAATGATATACTATAATTATAATAATAATGTAATTATAATTATATAATTAAAATAATATAATAATTCATTTTATATTATAATTATGTATATAATATAATTATTATAATATTAAATTAAATAAAACAAACTAGAAGAAACACACGTGAATTAAAAACAAACTTCTGGGACACATTGTTACTAATATACTGTATATTGAACATAACAGATGTTCAAAAAGTAATACATTTAAATGAGATAGCAAAGTACTAGAGATATTAATACTGATATACATGCTTCAGACTTATTCCATTCATTTTGTATTTAATTGTATTCAAATTTAAATAATGGAGATAACATACAATGCTTTGAAGAATCATACATTTGATTTTCAGAATCCTATTTAGCCTAAAAACTAAAATAAATTATGGTTTAATCTGCATAAACATAATTTATATTTCAAAGTTAATTTAACTTGAAAACCTACATTTACAGATACATGTTTATCGTAGAATACAAAATACAGAATACAGTACAATTAGATTAAAAGAAACTCATTGAAAACTGTTTTATCGATTCTTGACCTAGGGAATACTCAAAGGTCGCTGAAGAAGACTCGGGTGTGGTTGAAAGCTCTTCAAAAAGACAGTAAGTGGACCTGGAGCTGCGTTTCCACGGTTAAAGTGTGTAATTATTTTCATTTAAAATATATGTTATGAGTCAGACCTGGCAACCACCCTGTCCGCTCTCAAACCTTTCCGGGTAACAACTTGACTTTTGTCTTTTGTTCTTTTTGGGGGGGGATTGACTAAAAATAATGTGAAGTAAATAATCAAAAAAACAATATTAGCATAAAATAAATTTGGCAATTTTTTAAAAATACACCGCGCGACCACAGTTTGTACGTAAAAGACGTAAGATTTGTTAAACGCGTAAATAGTTCCGCTGTTTGTTTTGACCGGACCGCTTTCAGCGACGGACCAAACGCTCAAGCTGCAAAAACCCACACATTTGAACGTATACAGCGAATATTTAGCCAAAAATAGCCAAAAACAAATGGCGGAACAACCAGTGAGAGTGTGAGTTTGACTTCGTAAAATACTTTACTCTTATTTTAATGACGTTTCATGACGTCACATGTTGATTACGTGACGTTTTAATGTGTTTTGTTTTTATTTCATCTTAACAAGGGTTGTCTGTCAGCTTTCAATGTCCTGCAAAACATATGAGACAATAATATAATATGTGTAATATGCTGCACGAGGGGAATGTTTCTTAACACGTTCAGGTTGTGATGTAAAAAAAAAAAAAAAACAGTGGGTGAAATTGTTGCATTTGTTTCAAGAATCCGACACTCGCCGAACCTCATTCAAAGTTTGTACGATTTAAGGTTGCGTCCCTCATCGACGCACGTTCAACATCTCACCACGTGATGTGGAGGCGTGAACTATTTCCAGAATGGGGACTGAACAATTCGGCACCCTTAGTCTCTTATTTTACACCTGGATTATAAGAGTATTTTTTAAATCTGACACTCCAGATTTAGATCCTTTACCTGTTGCTTCAAATGTTACGCACGTAAAGAGCACGTGATAGTCATGTGATGTCGGCCGAATTTAAATGTTGTCTTTGATGTCCACCTGAAAACAAACAACTCCCCATTAAAGGTACTTTGGCTGTGAAGAGAGTCATTTGGAGTCTTTCACTGCTCCTTTTAAAGGAACATTAAAGCATATATATATATATATATATATATATATATATATATATATATATATTTTAAAGCATTGAAGTTGTGTGTGTCTGCAGCTTGGCGTGTGGAGACGTCGAGGGCCGGCTGACCGCTCTGTTCACCAGAGTCCAGACCATCCAGAAGAAGGCGGGCCCGTTCGATGTGAGATTTAAGTTAATTATTATTTTTTTAATGCAGAAACGTAACCATTGTAATTCTGACGTGTGATTATTTTGTTTCCTCGCAGCTGCTGCTGTGTGTCGGAGAGTTTTTCGGGTCGACGCCGGAGGCCGAGGCGGAGTGGCAGCAGTACAAAACCGGAGCCAAGAAAGGTGCGAACACCCGGGGAGCCAGTTAAGGAACCTTCCTGTGCACGTTTAAGGAACAGACAGCTGCAACCTTATGCAGAAAAGCCTAATTTATTTATAAGAATACAAATATAAGAGAAAGTTCATGTGGGTTATTTTAAAGCATCATTTGTTGACCATATAAAAAAATATATATATAACAAAGTTATAAAAATATAACTGATAATATAATTATTATAATATTATATAATAGTATAATTATCATTATAATAATAATATTATTGCATTATGAATATTACATTATTATAATTATATTCTATAATTATAATAATATAATTACAATAATATAATAATTCATTTTATATTATATTATATATTATAATATAATATAATATTACATTTTATATTATGTTATTATATACTATAATTATAATATTATATTTTATATAATATAACTATAATATAATTATTATAATATTATATAATAGTATAATTATCATTATAATAATAATATTATTGCATTATGAATATTACATTATTATAATTATATTCTATAATTATAATAATATAATTACAATAATATAATAATTCATTTTATATTATATTATATATTATAATATAATATAATATTACATTTTATATTATGTTATTATATACTATAATTATAATATTATATTTTATATAATATAACTATAATATAATTATTATAATATTATATAATAGTATAATTATCATTATAATAATAATATTATTGCATTATGAATATTACATTATTATAATTATATTCTATAATTATAATAATATAATTACAATAATATAATAATTCATTTTATATTATATTATATTATATAATATTACATTTAGTTATTATATACTATAATTATAATATTATATTTTATATAATATTATAACTATAATATAATTATTATAATATTAAATAAAAAAATAGAAGAGTTAACCCTTGACCTTTACCTCCTTATCTTAAATTAAATAACTACCGGTCAGATATTGTATATTTTTAGTCCAAGAGGAATTCTTTATTGTTGATAGATTCTTCTGTCTGATTGGCCGATGGTGAAATCCGTGTTTCCCTCCGTCAGCTCCCGTCCACACGTACATCCTCGGAGCAGCGAGCCAGGAGACGGCGAGGAGTTTCCCGAGCGCCGACGGCGAAGAGCTGGCCGACAACATCACGTATCTGGGTACGCCTCTGAAACACGTGGGGGGGGGGGGAGGGCATCTGAGGGGGGGGGGGGCAGCTCTGGTTTGTGGTTCATCAAACGCCTCCGTTTGGGTCTCAGGGCGCCGCGGCGTGTTCACGGGCGTGTCGGGGCTGCAGATCGCGTACGTCAGCGGGCGGGAGGCCCTGCAGGAACCGGCCCCGGCTCACTGCTTCACCTCCAAAGACCTGTCGGCCCTCGTGGCCCCGCTCACCGGCAGCTCCAAGTTCAGGGGGGTCGACGTCCTGCTGACGTCCCAGTGGCCCCGAGGAGTGTGGCAGTACGGGAACCCCCCGGTAACCGGTGTTTATGATTAATGTTACTTCTGTTACATAAAGACTTTAAGACTAAAAACCCTCAGTCCAACCAAAGGTGTTACTACCTCGGCAATAAGCAAGATTTAATTACTTTAATATCTTACTTTAATTTTGTTGCTGCAAAACAATTCCATGTATATACGTATTTATTTAATTTATTTTTTATTTAATTTATTTAATTTATTTTCATTCTATATTTATTCTATGTTTATTCAATATTTATTTATCTTTATATATTTAATGATTAATTAATTATTAAATTAGTTATAATCAATATTTTTTAATATGAATTAATTTCATTAATTGAAATGACGACATGTAAATAATGTGTTCTATTTTATTTCCTTTTATTTTATTTCCTTTTATTTTATTTATTTTTGTATTTCCTTTTATTCAGTTTTATTATATATTAATATATCTTTATTGATTCATTCATTATTAAATTAACTTAAAAGTGGTTATAATCAATATATTCTATATTAATTAATTTCATTAATTTAAATGTCAACGTGTGAACAATGTGTTTTATTATTTCCTTTTATTCTATTTAATTATATATTTATTTATTTTTATATCTTTATTGATTAATTCATTATTTAATTCTGGAGCTCTTTGATTGTTTCCCATATTGTAATGTCCTCTTTTTTTTTTTTTTTTTTTTTTTTTTTGCCTCAAATTAAATGTTTGAACTCTTCCGTCTGACTCTCGTCGTCTCGCTGCAGGAAGTGAACACAAAGTTCTGTGGGAGCGGCTCCGTCGCCGACCTCGCCGACCACCTGAAGCCGCGATACCACTTCGCCGCACTAGAGGGCGCTCACTATGAACGACTCCCCTACAGGTATTCCTGTTTTTAATTGAAAATATCCAAGAATGAGTCGTTAAATTTATGAGAGGAAAAACTTGGATATTCTCTGAGATTAAAGTGATGAAATGTGATGAGGTCGTCCACGGGAAACGGTGGCGTCTGAGGTGAGAGGAAGTTCAACCTGGAAAAGTAACGCCATGTGGTTACTTTTTTTTATTGTAGAATTTTCTCTTGTAAATTTGTGGGAAAAAATAGTTTCTCATAAATTTGTGAATTCTAATTGACAAAATTTTTTTGTCAATTAGATTTTTTTTTCACGTAAATTTCAACATTTTATTTCTTGCAGCAGAAGAATTGCGTATATTAAAAAAAAAAAAAGAATTCTCGTGCCTTTTTTTTTTTTTTCTTGCAACATTTGTTTTTTGTAAATATTTTCCTCACAGATGTATTTTCTCCAAAAATTTTATTTCTTGTCAATTTAATTTTTTTTCACGTACATTTAGGAATTTCATTTCTTGTAAAAAAAAGAATCAGTAAATTTGGGATTGTTTTCTTGCAAAAAAGTTTTTCTCGTAAATTTCAGAATATTTTCCTAACAAATGTATTTTGTCAAAAAAAAAGTTTTTTTGTCAATTAGATTTTTTTCGCGTAAATTTCGAGATTTTATTTCTTGCAACAACAAAAAATCTGAAATCTAAAATTTATGAGAAAATAATTCCCAAATTTACGAGAATTATTTTTTTTCCAAAAAAGATTTTCTCGGAAATTTTGGAATTTTTTCGTCACAAATGTATTTTTCTCCAAATTTTTATTTATTATTAATTTGATTTCTTTTTTTTCGTGTCAATTTTTTCTTTTCTTTTCTTTCCGTAGATTTCTGAATTTTTTTCTTGCAAAAAAGTTTTTCTCGTAAATTTGTTGTCCTATATTAATTTGATAATGAATTAATCTTGTTCTCTGATCATAACTCCCCCTGCTCAGGAATCATGAGATCCTCCAGGAGAACGCTCGGCCGTCAGCAGCTTCATCGCGCTGGCGGCCGTCAACAACGCGGCCAAGAAGAAGTGTGTTCACTCAGAGCCTTCAACTCAAAAGCTGAATACACACACACTGAGATATATATATATATATATATATATATATATATATATATATATATATATATATATATATATATATATATATATATATATATATATAAATATATATGTGTGTGTGTGTGCGTGTGTGTGTGTGTGTGTGTGTGTGTGTGTGTGTGTGTGTGTGTGTGTGTGTGTGTGTGTATATATATATACAAACACCTTTTAGATCCAGCGTGACTTCCACTTCCCAAAGAAGTCTGTCTCACTGTCTCTCTCTCTCTCTGTCTCTCTCTCTGTCTCTCTGTCTCTCTCTCTCTCTCTCTCTCTCTCTCTCTCTCTCTCTCTCTCTCTCCCTCTCTCTCTCTCTCTCTCTCTCTCTCTCTCTCTCTCTCTCTCTCTCTCTCTCTCTCTCTCTCTC
>JACSYO010001815.1:27500-32500 GCA_016806645.1 Ophiodon elongatus
CAGGGGGCGCTGCTATCAACATAATTGTGGCAGAAAATAAATGAAAGGCTGGAAGCTTGATTTTAGAAAAACAAACCTTTAAATACAAACTTTAACATCTCCAAGTACCACAGACGGTATTCATGCAGTACTACTACACATTCTACTGGTGGGAAGTTATTAAGTACATTTACTCAAGTTTTGTACGTACAATTTTGAGGTACTTGTACTTTACTTGCATATATTTTCGCGTGGAGTCGAGGTCCCATTGAGTTGCATTATGTTGCGTTCAGGCTCTATTCTATCGGGTAAATTACAACTTTACCGTGATGCGTTCAAATGTAGTTCTTGGTAAAGAAATATGCCATTCGGGAAAACATAATAATATAAGTACACAACTCAACAACGTATATAGTAATTTTTTAGACATTTCAATGTGGAAAAGTCACTTTTGAGGGTTTAAATCTACATTTCGATGGTTTTATTCTTTTTTTTTTTGCAGCTTCACTCCCGCGTGGACCTATTTGTGCTTTGCCCAGTGATCCATCACCGCACTGCGTTTTGTTTACGCTCCTTGTTTACACATCTAGATGTTATTATTGCTATTTATGAACACATTTCTTCGTGCACAGAACCGGGACACCAACATCTATCTGTGTCTCTCTGTTCCTCCCGCGAGCCGGAGTCTGACGACCTCGGGGTGATTGAGTGTCGTTCCACCTGCACAGTTTGATATTTATTTAATATTTATTTCCCTGCATGACCTTCCTCAGAGTTCAGCGTTAACGGACCTGCACACATTCCAGTGGCTATCTCGTCTCGCGCATCTCATTTCTCAAAGGATCCTCCCGCGTGCGTTCTCCCTGCAGACATCAGTCAGGGAACACGAGGACAACGCTTCAAATAAAAGCCAAACTATTTAAGGTTTTCAACATCTGCTTGGTGTTTGTGAGATTTTTCCCAGAGTTCGTATCAGAGCCGTGATGTGCTCCAAATACCTTAATTTTTATTGATTTTAAACAGGCAAATGTCTTCATTTTTATTGATTTTAAACGGGCAAATTTCTTCATTTATATTGATTTTAAACGGGCAAATATCTTCATTTTTATTGATTTTAAACAAGCAAATATCTTCATTTTTATTAATTTTAAATGGACAAATATCTTCATTTTTATTGATTTTAAACGGGCAAATGTCTTAATTTGTATTGACTTTAAACAGGATATTAATTACATAAAGTTGATGTTGTGCTGAGGCTGCTTTGGTTCTACTATCACTTGAAGTTTCACTATTTCTGAGCATTTTTAGGAAACTATTTCTATTGTAACTATTTTAACATTTTCATGACTTGAATGGTTTTAATGATTTAGCTTACTTTCAGCAAACTATTTAGTTTATTCATTACTTTTAACTAACTATAGTTTGTTGTATTTATTATTAATTATAGAACAAGAATAAAGACAAGTCTTGACACTGTATTGCTATTTTACCTGTTATAACAATATCAAACTCTTATAAAGAGGAGAAACAAAGTACACAGGTAATCACAGAAATATTTAGGGTCCGATCCCTGCAGGGAGAGGGACGTAATAGGATGTGACGCATATTTTAGTTAAAACATTTTTTTTTAATTTTCAGTGACACAGTATCACCTCTAATTCCAAGATAAGAGGTGTTCCCTTTGAAAGATTGTCCACTGTGGAGAAAAGAAAAGAAATATTTTTTTATTCTTTAATTTTCTGTCAAAGCCTCGGGGAGCTGCAACAGAGGGGCTGAAGGAAGGGAAGTTCCACCTATTTGGAAGAACCTGGGTTAGTGTGGGAAGAAAAAAACATCTCATATAATTTATATCAGTTTAGTTTGATAACTCTTTTGTCAGCCATCTGTTTTTTTTAAGCACTAAAATAAAAAATGAGTTATCGAGAAATATGGAGACATGACCAAAGATTGCTCCTCTTCCTGTAATGAACCACAGCTTGATAACCCCTCCCTCTTCCTCCTGCTCTCAAACACAGACAGCTCCACTCTGTCCACAGACTTCCTGGTTCCCTCCCCTTCAGATCTACAGTTTTAAAGATGGGTGTAACCAACATGGTGGTGAAGCAATAGAGCTGACACGCCCCATTCACTGAACCATCACGTGTTGTTCAGATCAGAGCTCAAAGCAGAGTCGCTTCTGTGAAACTCAGACAGTCGTTGCTACTGAGAGGTGAAATGGCGCAGAAAGGAGTTCAGCTGGATCAGGAAACCTTCTCTTGTTCCATCTGTCTGGATCTACTGAAGGATCCGGTGACTACTTCCTGTGGACACAGCTACTGCATGAGCTGTATTAAAAGCTTCTGGGACAGAGAGGATGTGAAGAAACTCCACAGCTGTCCTCAGTGTAGGCAGACCTTCACTACGAGGCCCGTCCTGCTGAAAAACACCGTTTTGGCAGTTTTAGTGGAGCAGCTGAAGAAGACTGGACTCCAAGCTGCTCCTGCTGATCACTGCTATGCTGGACCTGAAGATGTGGCCTGTGATTTCTGCACTGGGAGGAAACTGAAAGCTTTCAAGTCCTGTCTGGTCTGTCTGGCCTCTTATTGTGAGAAACACCTCCAGTCTCATTATGACGTGGCTCCATTAAAAAAACACAAGCTGGTGGACCCCTCCAAGAAGCTCCAGGAGAACATCTGCTCTCGTCACGACGAGGTGATGATGATGTTCTGCCGTACTGATCAGCAGTGTATCTGTTACCTCTGCTCTGTGGATGAACATAAAGGCCACGACACAGTCTCAGCTGCAGCAGAAAGGACCGAGAGGCAGAGAGAGCTGGAGGTGAGTCGACTAAACATCCAGCAGAGAATCCAGGACAGAGAGAAAGACGTGAAGCTGCTTCATCAGGAGGTGGAGGCCGTCAACCGCTCCGCAGACGAAGCCCTGAAGGACAGCGAGAAGATCTTCACCGAGCTGATCCGTCTCATGGAGAACAGAAGCTCCGATGTGGAGCAGCAGGTCAGATCCCGGCAGAAAAGAGAAGTGAGTCGAGTCAAAGAGCTTCAGGAGAAGCTGGAGCAGGAGATCGCTGAGCTGAAGAGGAAAGACGCTGAGCTGAAGCTGCTCTCGCACACAGAGGATCACAACCAGTTCCTACTCAACTACCCCTCACTGTCACCACTCGGAGAATCTACAGACTCGTCCCGCATCGATATCCGTCCTCTGAGCTACTTTGAGGACATGACGGCAGCTGTGTCAGAAGTCAGAGATAAACTACAGGACGTTCTGAGGGACGAGTGGACAAACGTCTCAGTGGCAGTGACTGAAGTGAACGTTTTACTGTCACATTCTCAAGCAGAGCCCAAGACCAGAGCTGGATTTTTAAGATATTCAGGTGAAATCACTCTGGATCCAAACACAGCTTACACACGTCTGTTATTATCTGAGGGGAACAGAAAAGCAATATTAATGAGGGAAAAACAGTCTTATTCTAGTCACACAGACAGATTCACTGGTTGTTGGCAGGTCCTGAGTAGAGAGAGTCTGACTGGACGTTGTTACTGGGAGGTAGAGTGGAGAAGGGGAGTTACTGTAGCAGTCTCATACAAGAATATCAGCAGAACAGGGAGCAGTGATGAATGTTGGTTTGGATACAAAAACAAATCTTGGGCGTTACAGTGTGACAACAACAGTTTTATATTTTCGTACAACAAAATCCATACTCCCGTCTCTGGTCCTCGGTCCTCCAGAGTAGGAGTGTACCTGGATCACAGAGCAGGTATTCTGTCCTTCTACAGCGTCTCTGAAACCATGACTCTCCTCCACAGAGTCCAGACCACATTCACTCAGCCTCTCTATGCTGGACTTGGGATTTATTCTCGTAAAGGCACTGCTGAGTTCTGTAAACTCAAATAGACAGAAGTGATTTAAGGAACAGAGGGTTCAATTCTTTGTTTTAATTCTTAAATTAATTTTGTGTCCATCATTGTTGCTGAGAGCAGATTGTTCTTCACCTGTCAATCAAACATTGTGGGTGGTACTTTGACATCTTCTCGTTATTGTTCTGTAAATGTCTGAGTTTCTTTAGGTGGCGCTCCTTCCTGTGTGTGTTTAGTCATGGAGGCTCTCACTGCTCATGATGATCTTTGTTTACCTGAACTCATATTTCTCTGCAGGAAAATGTAAACTTCTCTGAGCTCTAAATGTTTGATGAATATTTGTATTGATGTATTTGTTTGTTGTTGTGTCTCTTCCTCTGCATGGGTCTTAAAGAGAGAAAGAACCAGAGCTTATTTTTCATAGTTATTTTTTTCTCACCACTTTCTGTTCAGTATTCTATCTTTACATTTGAATTCATAAATTTGTGAGACTAAACGTCTTTGTTGTTGTTATCCGAATCAACATACAAATGATTTACTATGTTGTATTATAAAATAAAGTATCATCATCATAATCAATGAGGAAATCATTCATTCTTCTCTTTTACATAACTGAGATTCTGGTCAAACTAATTTAACAGACTTTACTGATGGGATGTGAACAAACTGAAGGTTTACATGATGAATAAAGTCTTTCTTGTTTCAAGAATGAACAAAGTACTTTCTTCTTGTCTTATTTGCAGGGTATCATACAAAGATGATGGTAACAATGTGAAACTAATATGAGAATATAGAACTAACTAGTTGAACCTTTTATCCATTACTTTTAACTAACTAGTTGAACCTTTAATCCATTACTTTTAACTAACTAGTTGAACCATTTATCCATAACTTTTAACTAACTAGTTGAACCTTTAATCCATTATTTTAACGAACTAGTTGAACCTCTTATCCATTAATTTAACTAACTAGTTGAACCTTTTATCCATTACTTTAACTAACTAGTTGAACCTTTAATCCATTACTCTAACTAGCTGTCAGCTCATCCTTGGAGGGTCTCTGGGTCTCTGGAGCCCATCCCAGCTGACTCAACATGTGGAAACATCTTCTTCATCAAATCATATTCATGACGTTCATGATGTTTCCAGAGGCCCGTTGGTTGCCAGT
>JACSYO010001815.1:37500-70000 GCA_016806645.1 Ophiodon elongatus
TATTCACACAGTTAATGTTATTTATATTAAAGAAGATGTTTATGAAGATGTGTATTCACAGTTAATGTTATTGATATTAAACAAATTGCAAATTTGGATGCCTGTTAACTATCCAACGTTACATTTATATCTTTGTCATCACTCTCTTGCCTTTAATAGCCAAAGGGATAAAAAACATAATATACACAATGTAAATATACTCTTACTAAATATTCTTCGTCATATTAGTCTGACTCACCGCATGTAGACTACGTTATCTAATGTCTATTATCTATATCTGAGCCTTTTTTTCCCAATACAATAACGTGGAGCCAGACTTTTCTTTAGCGCTGTAATATTAATTATTATTAGTTTATGACATTCAAATGTCTGGAAACAGGAAGCACTGAAGAGGGAAAGTCAAATCTACTCCGGTTGCTCCAACGGCCGCCATTTTCATTATTCTATCTCCATTACAACATTAACTTCTTTATGACAAGTTCAAGCAAAAAAAAGACTGTTGACACTTTAATCTGCATCATTTTCTTTGAGAGTTTAATCACTTTTATACAAAAAATACCTCCTCAAACATGAATATTTGCTGTTTTTATGAACGTAAACTGAATAATCTGTTGGTTAAACGAAGGATTTTAATTTGTAAACTTGTATTTTTGGAAAATCACGACGTGCATTTTCACAATTTTCAGACATTTTAAAGAGCAAACAATCAATAATCATTGATAATGAAATAAATAAACATGAGCTGCAGCCCGAGTACCTTTTCTGTTGTTGTGTTGTGACTTTGTGTTTATTTAAAGCTGCAAATGTACAAACAGGTTTTACTCTTCATGAGAACGGAACCAGACCAGAACAGACCAGGTCCAACGGAACCAGACCAGAACAGACCAGGTCCAACGGAACCGGACCAGGTCCAGCTGAACCAGACCAGACCAGACCAGGTCCAAAGGAACCAGACCAGAACAGACCAGGTGCAGCTGAACTAGATCAGAACGGACCAGGTCCAAAGGAACCAGACCAGAACAGACCAGGTCCAACGGATCCAGACCAGACCAGGTCCAGCTGAACCAGACCAGAACGGACCAGGTCCAGCTGAACTAGATCAGAACGGACCAGGTCCAAAGGAACCAGACCAGAACAGACCAGGTCCAACGGATCCAGACCAGACCAGGTCCAGCTGAACCAGACCAGAACGGACCAGGTCCAGCGGAACAAGACCAGAACAGACCAGGTCCAGCTGAACCAGACCGGAACAGACCAGGTCCAATGAAACCAGACCAGAACAGACCAGGTCCAGCTGAACCAGACCAGAACAGACCAGGTCCAATGGAACCAGACCAGAACAGACCAGGTCTAGCTGAACCAGACCAGAACAGACCAGTTCCAGCTGCACCGGACCGTAACGGACCAGGTCCAATGGAACCAGACCAGAACAGACCAGGTCTAGCTGAACCAGACCAGAACAGACCAGTTCCAGCTGAACCAGACCGTAACGGACCAGGTCCAGCTGAACCGGACCGTAACGGACCAGGTGAACTGGAGGAAGAACCCTGAAGCCATCAGTTCATGTTCTCTGTCCTAGAAGAGAAACCAGACCCACATGGACCGGTTCCAGTGATCAGGAAGCGGCCGGGAGCTGCAGGGTGTGTTTCGGGGGCGGGTCCAGGTCCCTGAAGGGCTCGGAGACTCGCGGGCCCTGCAGGCGGGACAGCAGCGTGGTCCTCCGGATGCTGCTGTCCGAGTCCTGCTGGCTGAACCGGGTCCTCGGCGGGCGGCAGCACGGCAGGTCGCTCAGCAGGTGACCGCTGAAGACCATGTAGATCCACGGGTTGCAGCAGGAGTTCAGGCTGGCCAGCAGCGCGGTGAGCGTCACCGTGGTGTTCTCCGAGTCTGCAGGGACACAGGGCCACGTCAACTAGTTAGTCCTAGTTAGGTGGAGTTAGTCCTAGTTAAGTTCAGTTAGTCTCAGTTAGTCCTAGTTAGGTTGAGTTAGTCCTAGTTAGGTCGAGTTAGTCCTAGTTAGGTTGAGTTAGTCCTAGTTAGTTAAGTTGAGTTAGTCCTAGTTAGGTTGAGTTAGTCCTAGTTAGGTTGAGTTAGTCCTAGTTAAGTTGAGTTAGTCCTAGTTAGGTTGAGTTAGTCCTAGTTATAGTTAGGTTCAGTTAGTCCTAGTTAAGTTCAGTTAGTCCTAGTTAAGTTCAGTTAGTCTCAGTTAGTCCTAGTAAGGTTCAGTTAGTCCTAGTTAAGTTCAGTTAGTCTCAGTTAAGTTGAGTTAGTCCTAGTTAGGTTCAGTTAGTCCTAGTTAAGTTCAGTTAGTCCTAGTTAGTTAAGTTGAGTTAGTCCTTGTTAGTTAAGTACAGTTAGTCCTAGTTAAGTTCAGTTAGTCCTTTAGTTAAGTTCAGTTAGTCCTAGTTAGGTTGAGTTAGTCCTAGTTAAGTTCAGTTAGTCCTAGTTAAGTTCAGTTCGTCCTAGTTAGGTTGAGTTACTCCTAGTTAAGTTCAGTTAGTCCTAGTTAAGTTCAGTTAGTCCTAGTTAAGTTCAGTTCGTCCTAGTTAGGTTGAGTTAGTCCTAGTTAAGTTCAGTTAGTCCTAGTTAGGTTCAGTTAGTCCTAGTTAGTTAAGTTCAGTTAGTCCTAGTTAGGTTGAGTTAGTCCTAGTTAGTTAAGTTCAGTTAGTCCGAGTTAGGTTGAGTTAGTCCTAGTTAGGTTCAGTTAGTCCTAGTTAGTTAAGTTCAGTTAGTCCTAGTTAGGTTGAGTTAGTCCTAGTTAGGTTGAGTTAGTCCTAGTTAGTTAAGTTCAGTTAGTCCGAGTTAGGTTGAGTTAGTCCTAGTTAGGTTCAGTTAGTCCTAGTTAGTTAAGTTCAGTTAGTCCTAGTTAGGTTGAGTTAGTCCTAGTTAGGTTGAGTTAGTCCTAGTTAGTTAAGTTCAGTTAGTCCGAGTTAGGTTGAGTTAGTCCTAGTTAGGTTCAGTTAGTCCTAGTTAGTTAAGTTCAGTTAGTCCTAGTTAGGTTGAGTTAGTCCTAGTTAGGTTGAGTTAGTCCTAGTTAGTTAAGTTCAGTTAGTCCGAGTTAGGTTGAGTTAGTCCTAGTTAGGTTCAGTTAGTCCTAGTTAGTTAAGTTCAGTTAGTCCTAGTTAGGTTGAGTTAGTCCTAGTTAGGTTCAGTTAGTCCTAGTTAAGTTCAGTTAGTCCTAGTTAGGTTGAGTTAGTCCTATTTAGGTTCAGTTAGTCCTAGTTAAGTTCAGTTAGTCTCAGTTAAGTTGAGTTAGTCCTAGTTAGGTTCAGTTAGTCCTAGTTAAGTTGAGTTAGTCCTAGTTAGTTAAGTTGAGTTAGTCCTAGTTAGGTTCAGTTAGTCCTAGTTAGTTAAGTTGAGTTAGTCCTTGTTAGTTAAGTACAGTTAGTCCTAGTTAAGTTCAGTTAGTCCTAGTTAAGTTCAGTTCGTCCTAGTTAGGTTGAGTTAGTCCTAGTTAAGTTCAGTTAGTCCTAGTTAAGTTCAGTTAGTCCTAGTTAAGTTCAGTTCGTCCTAGTTAGGTTGAGTTAGTCCTAGTTAAGTTCAGTTAGTCCTAGTTAGTTAAGTTCAGTTAGTCCTAGTTAGGTTCAGTTAGTCCTAGTTAGGTTGAGTTAGTCCTAGTTAGGTTGAGTTAGTCCTAGTTAGTTAAGTTCAGTTAGTCCGAGTTAGGTTGAGTTAGTCCTAGTTAGGTTCAGTTAGTCCTAGTTAGTTAAGTTCAGTTAGTCCTAGTTAGGTTGAGTTAGTCCTAGTTAGGTTGAGTTAGTCCTAGTTAGGTTCAGTTAGTCCTAGTTAGGTTCAGTTAGTTAAGTTCAGTTTGTCCTAGTTAGGTTCAGTTAGTCCTAGTTAGTTAAGTTGAGTTAGTCCTAGTTAGTTAAGTTCAGTTAGTCCTAGTTAGTTAAGTTGAGTTAGTCCTAGTTAGTTAAGTTCAGTTAGTCCTAGTTAGGTTCAGTTAGTTCTAGTTAGTTAGGTTCAGTTAGTTCTAGTAAAACATTAAAACATTCAAAGTTACTCGTGGAGATAAATTTAGCTGATCAAATCTTATTTCAGGTCAAAAAGACGACTTTTCATCACTAAATCTTATTTTGTGTCGACCGATGGAGAACTGGAGCTGTCATGTTTCCATCTGGCTGCTGATTGGTCGACCCCCCTCCCCCCCTCTCCCCCCCCCCTCCCCTCACTGAACAGCCACAGCATGTTCTGGTGCCCTGAACACCTCTCCCTCCAGACCGCCCCCCCTCTGGGATCCGAGCTGCTTTACTGTTTTAGAGCCAGAGACCTGGAGGAGGCCTCAGGGTTCACACGGCCTCTGGACCAGCACCTGGACTCTCACGGCTCCTTTGAGGCCGGGATGAAATTCCTCAGGTGGGTGAGAAGCAGCAGCTGCTCCTGGCAGGTTTATAGAATCAAATTAATAATCTCAAGAAAACGTGCGACGCCACGATACGTTACTCCTCATGCGTTCGTGCAAAAGTCCAAAAAGCAAACGTCAATTTCTGCTCGCTGCGTGTTTTAAAAATAAACATCTGCACAGTTCTGTGTGTGGGTCTTTATTCTTACTGGTTCATGATTACGTGGATTGCATACAGTGCATTCATGTTCATAGGGCTATGCATTCTGTATGAGATTATTCCATTATCCAAAAACACTTATTTTATTTCAGGACGGGACAGAAGGACCGCCCGGACCGGGAACCGAACCCGGGCCCATCGGACCCTAACCCTAACCCATAATAATAGATTACAGATTATTATTGATTTTCATGTAACCGCCTAAAAGTGACAGTAGTTTCTAACTTTTATTGGTTAATTATAAATATGGTGGAGTGATCATGACCATGTATTTCACCTCAGTTATGGATAAAAAAATGTAATAAAATAAAACCCTTTGATTCCAACAAGATATTCCAATATTTTCACACTTTTCTGTAGTTTTTGTTCTTTTCTTGTTCAATAATTATTCATTAAATTGATACAAAATCAGGTATTTTCCTCTGTCTAGTTTTGAAATACCTTTTTATACATATTTTTTTATTTACATTGACCGTGTTTCAGCTGTCGCCCTCCGGCTGAAGCGCGGCGCCGCGTAATCAGCTGTGCACGCGCACGCGTGGCTCTCACTCACTCACCGGCCCAGGAGAAGCTCGCGTCCCACACGGACCACATCTGCACGGTGAAGAACGGCGCCCAGCACACCACGTAGGCCAGCACGATCACGAAGGTCATCTTCACGGTGCGCAGCTTGGCGCGCGAGATGGTTCCCACGCTGCTCACGGACCCGCGCGCCAGGACCCCGGTCCCGGTGGCCTCCGCCACCGAGCCCGCGGGCTTCTTGCGGGTCTTGTACTTGAGGTTCCTGCAGATCGTGCGGCAGATGAGTCCGTAGCAGAACACGAGCACGGCCACGGGCACGAGGAAGATGCCGGCCGTCATCCACGTGACGTACGCGCGCAGCCCCCACGGCTCCACGAAGTGGGCCCAGCAGTCGTACACGGCCGAGCCCGGGTGCACCTCGCTCAGGGAGAAGATGAAGTACTGCGGGAGGCTGAGCACCAGGCTGCACGCCCACGTGGAGCCGATCATGATGTGCGCGCGCCGCGTGGGCTGCCGGAGCGTCTGCAGCGGGTGGCAGATGGCGATGTAGCGGTCCAGCGTCATCATCACCATCATGTAGGTGGAGGCGAACATGCCGAGCACCTGGAGGTGCTTCACCACGCGGCACAGGGGGTCCGGCCCGGAGAACCGGAACGTGACCTCCCAGCAGAGCTGCGGCAGGACCTGGAAGAAGGCCACGACCAGGTCCGCGAGGCTCAGGTGCTTCATGAACAGGTGCACGCGCGACGGCTTCCTCCGGGTCCGGTGCATGGCGAGCAGCACGCTCACGTTGCCCGCCACGGCGGCCACGAAGGCGACGCTCAGCACGGTGATCTCCAGCCGGGCCACCTCCTCGTTCCTCCCGAACGGGTCGGACCCGGACCCGTTCCTCCCGAACGGGTCGGACCCGGACCCGGACGCGCTCCCCGCCGCGGCCCCGCTGTCCGGCCGCGGCGGGGAGCTGAGCCCGAACCCGTCGCTGCAGTTACCCCACGAGGTGTTGCGGGAGCTCTCCGTGGGGAAGAGCATGGTGCCTCCGCCGCTCCTCCTCTCCTCTCCTCCTCCTCCTCCTCTCCTCCTCCTCCCCTCCTCCTCCTCTCCTCTCCTCCTCTCCTCCTCCTCCTCCTCTCCTTCTCTTCCTCTCCTCCTCCTCTCCTTCTCCTCCTCTCCTCCTCCTCCTCTCCTTCTCCTCCTCTCCTTCTCTTCCTCTCCTCCTCCTCCTCCTCTCCTCCTCCTCCTCTCCTCCTCCTCCTCTCCTCCTCTCCTCTCCTCTCCTCTCCTCCTCTCCTCCTCCTCTCCTCCTCTCCTCTCCTCTCCTCCGGGCGCGCGGAGCCTTTGGCTGCCCGCCGGTCCTCCCTCACTCCCGCGTGCTGCGCGGTCCCCGGCTGGCGGATGAATACACGGAGAGTAAAGCGGTCAGAAAAGTCAGAAACAAAAAAATAATTAAAATCCAGTTATTGTTCCACTCGTGGCCGCAGAGCAACTCCTGGTTCGAATCCGAGCTTCTGCTGCGGACCAGCCTCTTTTAAAGGCTCCTAACCCCCCCCCCTCACACACACACACACACACACACACACACACACACACACACACACTCACACACACACACACACACACACACACACACTCACACACACACACACTCACACTCACACACACACACACACACTCACACTCACACACACACACACTCACACACACACACACCCTCACACACACACACCCTCACACACACACTCACACTCACACACACACACACACTCACACACACACACACACACACACACTCTCACACACACACACACACGTGCCACAACCACACACACACACACTCACACTCACACACAGACACACACACACACGTGTCACAACCACACACACACACGCTCACACTCACACACAGACACACACGTGCCACAACCACACACACACACGCTCACGCTCACACACAGACACACACACACACGTGCCACAACCACACACACACACGCTCACACTCACACACAGACACACACACACACGTGCCACAACCATACACACACACACACTCAAACCCCACACACACTTTCTCTTTCCCCACTTAAGATGAAGTGGAGCCTCGTTGAAAATGTCTCAATAAATTCTTCCTTTTCGAATCATTGTTTTAAATTAATGATTTAATGAATTAAACTTATGAATTAAAATCAAAATGGAAAATATTAAATACCAAATGGAAAATAAAAAAAATATTACACACGTTTTCATTTTCACGCTTTTTTGTATCGATTTTTATTTTATTTTAAGATTTAAAAAAAAAAAAAAAAAAACTTTTTCTCGAAGTGAAGTTTCTTTAATCGTCTTGTTTTATCCGACCAAAAATATTTTAATAACACAAATTAATTGAAGAGCAGCACGTTCTCACATTTGAGAGATTGGAACCTAAAAATTCTTGGTATTTTTTAATTCTGATTATTTCTGATCAATTAATTAACTTTTAAATTACGCACCATCGTTAATAAAGAGACATTCATGGGACGCATCTAATTACTGCTCCTCACCAGGATATTCATTTAGCCTTCTCTTTCTTCTGACCATGACATACTGTGTGTGTGTGTGTGTGTGTGTGTGTGTGTGTGTGTGTGTGTGTGTGTGTGCGCTGTATTAATGTGTTTTCGTGGCGATAACCTGATAACCTCGGAGCCAGCGCTTGTTTTCTCAACATTGAGACAGAAACCAAGCGAGAGAGAGAAAGTGGAAACATGCTGCAGCTTTAAATGTGTTTCTGTTGGATGTTATTCATTTTAGGTGATATGCTCATTTAGTTTACTTAATACTTAGACAACCAGGTATCAATATTTACCGCGACAGCTACCGGAGACACTCGACACGAGGAAAAATACACGCTTTTCAATTACCCAATCAGCTCTTTGGATCCCGGACGAGCTCCCAGTTGTTTCGTTCCCCGATTCAGGTCCTGGGGACGAGGGGGGTAACAGTAATAACCCCGGGGGGGGAAGAAGAGTAAAAAATAGTAATTTATTAACAATAAACTGAAAGTGTTCACCGTGAAAACCCGAGTGGACGGAGCGGAGAGAGAAGACACAACGAGTATAAGTGGGAAATTGACAATTGTTTGTCGTTTTACTCGGGGTTGTGTGAAAGTGAGTCTCTGCTGGTTGCTTGGCAACAGACTCCAGGAAGTAAGTGGTACCAGGCCAGAAACGGTTCGGCTCAACAAATTGTCTGTTTTACAATTTGATTCCTGCTGTTTTTTCCTTCGTTCGTCATTGATTTCTTGTATACGAACGATAACAACATCACACGAGTAGAAGGGAGAGAAACGTTAACGAAAGTAAAACGTCATTTGTGGATCTGTGATTTAGATCCACCTGCATTCTCTCTCCTGACCACCAGGGGGCGACTCCTCTGGTTGTATAGAAGTCAAAGCTTCATGTGTTAAAGCTGCATTCTCTCTCCTGACCACCAGGGGGCGACTCCTCTGGTTGTATAGAAGTCAAAGCTTCATGTGTTAAAGCTGCATTCTCTCTCCTGACCACCAGGGGCGACTCCTCTGGTTGTATAGAAGTCAAAGCTTCATGTGTTAAAGCTGCATTCTCTCTCCTGACCACCATCTCTCCTGACCACCAGGGGGCGACTCCTCTGGTTGTATAGAAGTCAAAGCTTCATGTGTTAAAGCTGCATTCTCTCCTGACCACCAGGGGGCGACTCCTCTGGTTGTATAGAAGTCAAAGCTTCATGTGTTAAAGCTGCATCTCTCTCCTGACCACCAGGGGGCGACTCCTCTGGTTGTATAGAAGTCTATAGAAAATGACTCTACTTCTCTCTTGATTTATTCCCTCAGTAAACATTGTAAACATGAGTTTATGTCTCAATCTCTAGTTTCAAGTCTTCTTCAATACAGCATGATGGTCATTGTATCATTTTGGTCGCCTAAAATGTTTTTTATTTAACATTCGGTTATATTCAGCTCTAACCTCTTGTGTCACTTCTGGTTGATGGTGACAGAACCAAAACCAAGATGGCGATGGCCCAAAAAATGATGGTGACATACAGAAACCAACATGGCGACGGCCAGAAAAAAGATGGTGACATACAGAAACCAACATGGCGACGGCCAGAAAAAAGATGGGATATACAGAAACCAACATGGCGACGGCCAGAAACCAACATGGCGACGGCCAGAAACCAAGATGGCGACGGGCCAAAAAAAGATGGCAACGGCCAGAAAAAAGATGCCGACAGACAGAAACCAACATGGCGACGGCCAGAAACCATGTTGGAAATGGTGGAAATGCCGAACTTGAGGCTTCAAAACAGCAATCCACAAACCAATTTGTGACCAAAAAAAACCCGTCCCCTTCTTATAAACAGTCTGTGGTTCTTCATTCGCTCATGCTACACCTTTCCATCAAGTTTCATGAAAATCAAGTAGTTTTTCCGTCATCCTGCTGACAAACCAGAACCTCCTTTGTGGAGGCAATTAGTGAACCTCCTGCCGGTTTCCCGAGACCTTGAGTCGTCCCCAGAACCCCGTCCCCCCGCGTCCTCTTGACACTGGAATACAGCATACCGTGATTCCTCGCTCTCGCTGCCCTACAAGGCTACAACTTAGTATCTTAATGTTCAATCTATATGCAAGACTTGGGGGGAAAGGATTCAGAAGTCACAGAGGCCGACTGTGTTTGTCATGTCAAGTAGTTGTGCCGAGGCCTCGCCAGATGCTCCATTACATAATGTGTTGTGATTGAACAATGGTCGGTAATAGTCGTGGCTGTCAGGGGTCCAAGATTTATTATGCTGCGATTATGAAGCCTGTCAGACTCACATATTAATGATACATAATCCAGGCTGGTGCACACGCTGATAAGAGCTCTGATACCGGCACACATGGGGGATTCAGGTATTTAGTCACAACGGGGTTTTAAAAAATACTAAGAGACTACAATTTCCTGCACGTTTTCTAGGACTAAAATGTTGTATAAATGAGGCTCTGAATGATGTGTGAACAAACCCCTCTGTAGAAAGCTTCAGAATATACTTCAGAATGAAAGAGTAAAGTTTGGTGGATGTAAGAGCTACTGAAGTGGAGATTTCTGGATCAGAGTCTGAGAACAAACTCATTTATTAAAGAGATGTTTAGTTAAATTACAGACATGAAGAAGACTCTACAGGTGAAGAGGGTCAAAACATTAATGAGTAGATATCACCATGAAACTTCACCAGTTCATTACTGACATCAATATGAGTATTTATTGTATTACAAGTTTTCTGAAATGTTATATTTAAATACGTAAATGAGGTGTAATCTAATGGTAACGTTTGGTGAATTTACAAGAAATCTACAGACACAAACAGACAAATTAGTAAAATAAACACAGAATTGTGTATTTTGGATGTTTTCTTTCCACTATTCTGAAAGAAGACATGTTATGGAAGAAAAATAGCCCCAAAAAATAAAAATAAATGAAAATCGGCTGCCAAAATGTAACTTATCAGAGATAATCCAAACTTTTAAAGACTACTCTGAACATGGGGATAATACTAGTCGTCTAACACTGGAATGTTCCCAATTCTTCAGTCCTGTCTTCGACTTTTCAAGGTTTTCTCAATCGTTAAATCAGGATTTCAGAGTTTGTCCTCCAACAAATCTCAAAGTGATAACAACAAATCGCCTTTCTACTGATTTAAACTTCTTTCAGCTGAATCCTGCTCGTGTGCTTATCGATGTCTACATCTTTATGCGATTCATAGATCACCAGCATGTGTCCCATGGTGAATCATTGGTTTAGAGCTACAACAGGTCAAACACGTGGCCTTTCCCTTCAACCAGACTGTAAACGAATCCCTCTCATTGGCCCTGAGAGTTCAGCCCACAGTACTTTAATTAACTATACATTATCCCAGTCTGACGGGCTCCTCTATTACCTCCCCGGGTCCTGTTTGGACGCTTCCATACTCCAGTCATTCAACACTAAGTCCACAGCATCCCGAGGGGCACAATCTGAGGAGCCAGAGAGGGTAAATAAAGAGGAAATACAGCAGAACGGATATGAAGTGAGCTGCCGGAGAGACGTTTAAGTAACAAAACGGGGATAAAAAAGCATGAGTTCTCTCTTTAAAATCATATGTATCCGCCTGCAAGTTACTGAAGTATCAAAAGTAAAAGTACTTATATTTAAGAGTTGTAAAAACCCCAAAGTGGGAGATGCAAGTACTTTTGCTGGTTCAGGATTTCACATTGAAACGTGTATATTTGTGCATTAAAGACCTATGTTATACATGTTGTTGCCTCACCACGTTGCCCAACTACGACTGTTGTTATTGTTTCGATTGAGAGAGAAAATTACATGATGTGCGTTGAACACAAGTCCATAAAACGTAGCTCATTATATATATATATATATTTTTTATGGGATATTCTGAATTTCTTTTCCTAAAACAGCCTAGTAATTACATTTAGACTTGTTTGACCAGTTACGTTTGCAAGGACACGTAATTGTTGTCTCGATTAAGTTTACTTGAAAGGTTGTTTTTTTTCTAGTAAACTAAAAGTTCAAGCGAAGACGTTGTGTGGAAACAATAGTCAGAAGAATTTACCGCCTCTTTTCAAAAGCCTATATTTAGAGACGATCCGCTCCAGTAGGTATTGTTTTCTGTGTGTTTGATGTTTAGTAGAGAAAGAGCTTTCATCAGACCTGACCTCGCACCATTACTCTCCTAAGGAAGCTCTCAGAGAACCACTCTGTGTTCAGTATATATTAGTACATATTAAGTGTATTAATTTGAGATTTTCATATTGACCATTTTTCATCATTGGAGAACAGTTTTTCTCCGTAGGGTTTTAAATAAGTCTTTACACAGTGACGCTGTGAAAGGAAAAGTACAATTATAATGTGTTAATCATTAATTCATCTCTTGTTACATACTAAATGTATGTAATATAATAATAATATATTTATATATGTACCTTTACTCGTAATTGAGTATGTTGTACGTGTGGTATTTGTACTTTTGCTTCTCAAAAGATCGTCAACCGACTGAAACTCAAATGTTTTCAAGGAAAAGATATTTTTCAAAGTGAAAAACGACCTGATAGATGAAGAGAAAAGGAGGAACTTGAAGACGTTCTCCAAATGAAGGATCCTCCTCACAAAGAGAGACGAGGACACGGAGAACCGGAGAAGAAAGAAGCCGAGGAAACACAAATCATGACCTGAGCTCGGTTTCTTTTGGGCCGCTGCCTGAACAAACTCTGCTCTTTCTACATCTCCATATACGTATCTGTTAGGTAATGATGGAGGGAGTAGTTTTATGTACAGTTCACACACACACACACACACACACACACACACACACACACACACACACTTTCTGTGCAGTATGTATCTCTGAGTTGCTGCTCGGGTGGATTTTATGCATGATTTCCATGTTACGTCACTTCATTGCTTTTGTCTCTTAACTTCTGGTCGCAATTAAAGAAACAGATTTTCACCCGAGGAATCGCTGTTCATCCCGTTAGTGAGAGAAACCCCTAACCCTCCCCCGAAGTGAGCGTTGGTTTAGTCGTCATGTAACTTCTGTACTTAAGTAACGCCACTTAGTTATTTTAACCCAAATCACAATCTTTTCCTCACCCTAACCCAGTAGTTTTGTTGCCTAACCCAGTAGTTTTGTTGCCTAACCCTAACCCAGTAGTTTTGTTGCCTATCCCAGTAGTTTTGTTGCCTAACCTAGTAGTTTTGTTGCCTAACCCTAACCCAGTAGTTTTGTTGCCTAACCCATTAGTTTTGTGGCCTTACCCTAACCCAGTAGTTTTGTTGCCTAACCCAGTAGTTTTGTTGCCTAACCCTAACCCAGTAGTTTTGTTGCCTAACCCTAACCTGGTAGTTTTGTTGCCTAACCCTAACCCAGTAGTTTTGTTGCCTAACCCTAACCTAGTAGTTTTGTTGCCGAACCCTAACCCGGTAGTTTTGTTGCCTAACCCTAACCCGGTAGTTTTGTTGCCTAACCTAGTAGTTTTGTTGCCTAACCCATTCGTTTTGTTGCCCAACCCATTCGTTTTGTTGCCTAACCCATTCGTTTTGTTGCCCAACCCAGTAGTTTTGTTGCCTAACACATTAGTTTTGTTGCCTAACCCATTAGTTTTGTTGCCTAAACCTAACCGAGTAGTTTTGTTGTCTAACCGAGTAGTTTTGTTGCCTAACCCATTAGTTTTGTTGCCTAACCCAGTAGTTTTATTGCCTAACCCTAAACTAGTAGTTTTATTGCCTAACCCATTAGTTTTGTTGCCTAAACCTAACCGAGTAGTTTTGTTGCCTAACCCATTAGTTTTATTGCCTAACCCATTAGTTTTGTTGCCTAACCCATTAGTTTTGTTGCCTAACCCATTAGTTTTGTTGCCTAACCCTAACACAGTAGTTTTGTTGCCTAACCCATTAGTTTTGTTCTGATAGCTAGCTACTAGCTATCGCCAGATTTTTTGTGGTTCTCGATTTAAATCATCATTATTTTGAAATTTCACTAGTTAGTAACAAGTACCGCACATATGTATAAATACAAGTAAAGAATAGACAGTACTGTACACAAGTAGTGAATAAATAGCTGTTCATATATATAAGCATTGTATAAACACATATAAAAAGCACCGATGATGTAAATACAGCGTTCACGATTAAACTGACATTGACGGATGAGCACAACGCCACACATTCCTGCTCCCAGAGGAGACAGGAAGTTGAAGACAAAACATCGGCGTCGGAGCACTTCCTGTTTGCCCAGAGGTCGCCGTGTTTCTCAGCTGCCCTCGCGTTGCTGTGATCTGCCGCCTCTGTATTTGTTGTAAATGTGACAATACCTCCCTCTCCCTCTCTTCCTGCTCCTCGCTTCTGTTTCTTCTCCCCGAGAGGACGTGAGCTGGCTGGTTGATCGTGTGACTTTTCTTTAGTTTTTCAGCAAGAAATCCTGCAAAATTCTATTTTATTTCACTTTTTTCAACTTTTTTTTACAACATAATGTACATTATTTTATGATAACTGATGACGTTGTACTGCTCTGGTGATCTCAAAGGTTTTTATGTGAAATCTTGAAATAAACACATATAATAAGTGAAGTGTTTATTAATATATGTGTTAAGAACTATAACTTGTGGGAAGTAAAGTATGCTGCATAAACAAACAATGAATGATAAGAAAGTAAAACACAGTTGTAATAATATGAAATATGTACTCATAGAATAAGTGTATTTATTGACAGTGTACATTATTAAACACTTAAATGTGTCTTTGTAGCTGCATAAAACTACATTATCGTATAAAAAGTGTAATAAACAGTTGATTAAATGTCTGTATTCTGCCTATAAATGTTAAATAAGGAACTTAAAGTAAAGTGTTACCAAATAATTTGATCTAAAACTAAACAATCGTGAAACCTTTCTTTGTCTCATATAAAATTATTCACTATTACTACCTCAAGTTATCAAAAGTCCTTCGTTTAATGTACATGTTCATGTACAGCAGATACATATTTAAGGAGGTACTCTGTTGTGAGTAATCCAGATCCACATTAGAGTCGTCGTCGTTTGATTAATGGTTAAGGAAGCATCCGTTTTTGTCATCAGTTGCCTAGCAACGTCACATCGTGTGCTTGACTCCTCACGTGGAAACACGTGACTCATAACAAAAGTGACATTTATTATCTTTGATTTCTCACGTTCGTATATATATTTACGATCGGTGTTTTCGTCCTGGTTTCTTTGATGTTCATCTTCAATTTAACATGAAGTGTAACTGACAGATTCTTCTTGTTGCTGCAACACTGAAGAAAAAGAAAAACCAGACACTTCCTAGTTCGTGGAACTCGTGATGTTTTGGAAACAGCAGACTTCAGCTGTGTTTACGTTTGAAACGGTATTGTAGTGATATATATACGAGGACATTGTGTTCCCTCTAATCCCGGAGCTTACCTTTGCCGTAAATAAAACCTCATTTCAACGTCATCTAGACGCTGAAAAGCCTTTTTGAAGAAGCGAGGACCCCGAGCTGTGGGTCCTCACGAAGATAGACAAACAAGAATAGCCAGACACACACGTTGGTCCCTCACACACACACACACACACACAAACATTATTACACACAAATTGACCTTTCTGAGACTCATTAGTGGATTTAATTAGTGTGATTGAAGTTGGCCTTTAAATTAACCTCGTGATCAATCGATGAGCTGAAGAAAACGTCCAAAGCCGATAATCTCAAGTGTGAAAACGCCTCAATTTAGTGATTAAACACTCCGACGCACAGAGTTTAAAACGAGTTTCTCTCCAGCGTCTTGTGTTTGTGTTTGGTTGTTAGCGGCTCCATTCCGTTTTCTAAATCGGGCTAACACTCCCCAGCGTGTCAGTAAATTTAACACAATATAACCGTATATTTTAGGACGTTCTTTTCTACAATCGGCAGACGAGGTTAATGAGTTAATCCCGGCTGGAATGCGTCCCTATTATTATTATTATTATTATTATTATTAATAATAAACTGAGGCACGGCGTTAAGTGGCTCAGATTTACAGCCGCTATCTATGGGCAAGGCAAGGCAAGTTCATTTTATAGCACATTTCAACAACAAGGCAATTCAAAGTGCTTCACATAAAACCATTAAAAGCATCAAAACATAATGCAAAAGAAAAGAAAGAAATAAAGAAATTTAAAAACAATTAAGAACATTCATTTAAACATTAAAAACAGTCAGTAAAACATTAAAAACAGTCAGTACAACATTAAAAAAGCTAAAAAAATAGAATAAAAGTTGCAGTTTAAGAATTAAAATACAGAACTGAAATGCAGAAAATTATTAATATCCTTGAATCTGGTTCAACTAAAGGCAACAGCAAACAGAAGAGTCTTCAATCTGGATTTAAAGGAGCTGAGGGTCTCTGGGGGTCTCTGAGGGTCTCTGATGGTCTCTGAGGGTCTCTGGGGTTCTTTTTGGGTCTCTGAGGGTCTCTGGGGGTCTCTGGGGTTCTCTGGGGGTCTCTGAGGGTCTCTGATGGTCTCTGAGGGTCTCTGGGGGTCTCTGATGGTCTCTGAGGGTCTCTGAGGGTCTCAGCAGACCTGCAGCTTTCAGGGACTTTGTTCCAGACATGTGGAGCTTCTCCATGTTTAGTTCTGACTCTTGGAGCAGAAAGTAGACCCATCCCAGACCACCTCAGGGGTCGGGATGGTTCTAATGCGACGGCCTGGACAGGTGTTGCGGTCATGTGACGAGTCGTGAGCTCGTCATGTGGCCGGGCCGATCGGCCGATCAACACTTAAGTCTGTCCAGACGGATAAAAAGCTCCGTTGCCTTCGCGACGCAGACGGAGGCGGACAGAAAGTTGGAACGCGGCTTGAGTTTTGACCGACGTCGGCAGAAGATGGTTTGGCCAATTAAATACTTTCCAGGAAAAGAAACTGTCGAGTCACAAGACTTCAGGAGGAATCTGCCGAGGCAACGCCAAGTCTTTGAAGTGTTCGGCTGTTTAAATCCTGCCAATCAAAATGTTCCTTTTCTCCTAATCTTATTATGGTGTTTTCACTCAGCTCACACCAATTTAATTAATCGTATAATCAGTTGATATTCAAGGTGTTCCGTCTTGAATGAATATGGTCTGACTCTTTAGATAGATGATAGATAGAAAGATGATAGATAGATAGATAGATAGATAGATAGATAGATAGAATGATAGATAGATAGATAGATAGATAGATAGATAGATAGATAGATAGATAGATAGATAGATAGATAGATAGATAGATAGATGATAGATAGATAGATAGATAGATGATAGATAGATAGATGATAGATAGATAGATAGATAGATAGATAGATAGATAGATAGATAGATAGATAATAGATAGATAGATAGATAGATAGATAGATAGATAGATAGATAGAAAGATGATAGATAGATAGATAGATAGATAGATAGATAGATAGATAGATAGATAGATAGATAGATAGATAGATGATAGATAGATAGATAGATAATAGATAGATAGATAGATAGATAGATAGATAGATAGATAGATAGATGATAGATAGATAGATAGAAAGATAGATAGATAGATAGATAGATAGATAATGATAGATAGATAGAAGATAGATAGATAGATAGATAGATAGATAGATAGATAGATAATAGATAGATAGATGATAGATAGATAGATAGATAGATAGATGATAGATAGAAAGAGATAGATAGATAGATAGAAATAGATAGATAGATAGATAGATAGATAGATAGATAGATAGATAGATAGATAGATAGATAGAAAGATGATAGATAGATAGATAGATAGATAGATAGATAGATAGATAGACAGACAGACAGACAGACAGACAGACAGACAGACAGACAGACAGACACTTTATTAATCCCGCAAGGGAATTTTTTTTGCTACAGCACCATTTTAACATACAGGTAAGAAAAGAACGATATATACAAAAAATATAACTAAACAATTAAACAAACTAAGGAAGCTTTTCTTGGATTTTACTCTCATTGGCGTTTAACTCTCAAGAGTCAGGTCTTTCAACTTTTAAGTGTTTGAGTTTGTGAATTAAAGGATGATTCCGGTTTGTTATGACGGAGGTTTTGACACAAGTCGCCCTGCGTTGAAACAGGAAGTCTAGTCTGAAGATCAGATCTGTGAATATGAAGGTTTATCAGGTGTCAGACTCGTTTTTTACAACCAATATTTTCCGATTTCCCAAAGACAGAATGTCCAAAAGCAGATAAAACATTTTTTATTGACTTTACTTTGGATCGTTACGCGGAGGGAGATATATATATATATATATATATATTTCTATTTCTGTGTAAAAACCTGTGGAGCTGACATTAGCAGAGTATGCTTGCACGTCATGAACACATCATTTGCTGTTTGAAGATTCTCACAGTCAGTAAAATAAAGGATCCCGACAGAAAGAGGCATTTTTGTTAAAGAGAGAAATCCTTTTTGTTAAAACCAGAAGCAGCAGCTTCACTCCACGGACAAAGACCGTAATTTAACTCTGTCGTAAAACACTGAACTCGAGCTTAACCGCCTCGGTTCTTCTTGGTTCAACTCTCTGTTTTGGTAAAAATTAAACCCTTAATTCACCGCGTTTGGTGTGAAAATATCGTGAAAAGAGCGAGAAGGAGGTCAGACATCAGAGGAGCAACGTACAAAGTAATTTACCTATATGCGCATATTTGATTGGCCATGAAACTGTTTTGGGACATAATCTGTGTTAATTAGTGAGATATAACGGTGCAGAGAGAGCAAATTCCAGGCTTTTATGCTAAGCTAAGCTAACCTGCAGCTAAAATGAGTGTGTGTGTGGTCTTTACTGGTTAGTCCACCTGTCTTGTGTTTTTTTTTTTCCAAGCACAGCCTCATTCATTTAGGTTAAGACAATGAAAGTGAAATGAGATTAATCCGTGCGTGGAGGACTAATTACGACTCTGGGCTCTTTAACACAGAGACAATTTAATTCCGGGAGCCAGAAGAGGAGGCGGGAGACGGCGAGCGAGAGGACACCGAGGGAGGGGAAGATGTTGGACTTCGTAATGCATTTAAAATTGCACTTCACAGGGTTCGTCCGTGCTGCTGCTGAATCCTGCAAATCGTGTGAGAAGCGAGAAGAAAGCCAACTGGTCTGGATGTCAGCGAGAGAATAACAGCACAAGGTTTTTGACGGTGCAGTCAAACACTTCCATAAAAGCAATTTCGATGTGAAGGAGCGAACAAGAAAGAAAATACATAATTCAGAAAAATGTACAAAACCTGCTCAGACTGAGAACGGTTTCCATGGTGAATACTCGAGCCGTGAAAGGTATAAATACATGAGAACGATACAATAATTCATACAAGAGGTGTTATGCTCCCAACGTGAGCATTAATCGTGTGCGTGGTGTCACTTTTACCTCTAATGGCTCGAAAATGTGATAAATTCTTTAGCGTTGGGTTGGGAATGAAATAATTATATACGGAGTTACCTCAAGTCTTTCTCATTTAAATCCCCTCCGGAGCGACGACCTCGTATATTAAAGTGTCTCTTTTAAAGAGATGCTTGTCATCAGCTCAAAGGGAAATATGCAAACACCAACATGTTGTCCTGGAATGAAACAGGAACCCGTAAAAAGTCATCGCTTTTATTCTTTAGAGCTCAAATCGTTGACATGTGTTCTCCAGCGGAGCGATGCCAGACGGTCTGTCAGCAGCTTGGACGAACAGACGGAGATCAGCGGATTCTTTGAGACCGAAGAAACTTTAAGAACATGACGATGAAGTTCTGAAGCTCTCGTGTGACGTGATGATTCACAAATAAATAAAAAGCCGGTTCTTCTTGTTCTGAGATCTCCCGCCGAGCGACGCAGCGAACTCCGTGATGGAGCTAGTTAGCGATTGATTGGTTGCCGCGGTTACCAAATATCTCTCGAACATCTCTTTTTGCATTTCAGACAAAAGACGAGCGCGACAGGAATGTGTCCGTTTTCGTCTCAGGAATTTTAATCACTCGGTCAGATGTATATTATCACAGTCCAAACATTAAACAAAAGTTTATTTTGTTCTTAACCTCTTCTTCCTGTTTTTTTTTTTTTTTGCTCAACAGATTTCCCCCCGACATGCCCGCTGTGCCCCGGTGTAATCCCGCACTGGGAATACTGGAATGTGGGAGAAGGGGTGTTTATTTTCAAGAATGTGTCAGCGAGAGAGGAGTTTTCCGAGAGGAACACTGAATACGAGGCTCCAGACACAAACGGAGCCACCACATCATTTTATTTAATTTTTCTAAACCTGAGAAGACATTTCATGGGTCCGACATCACGTACTGCGTTCCACATACTCACAAAATATATACGCTAGACACCGTTTTTGTGTGAATGAACTGTAGTGTGTCTCTTTTCAGAAGCACTGGACTAACTACCACGTCGCTTCCTGGTTAGAGAAGCGTAACCATGGCGTAACCATGGCGTAACCATGGCGGCAACCGATGATTTGTGAGAAACACAAAGTCCGAACCAGTAATAAAGTATATTTTACTCCTTGCTAAGTGAAATCTTGTGCTTATGCTTGACTATATATATATATATATATATATATATATATATATATATATATATATATAAATATATAATATATATATATATATATATATATATATATATATATATATAATATATATATATATATATATAAATAAATATATATATATATATATATAAATATATATATATATATATATAAATATATATATATTCTCTTTTTTTTTAAATGCTGTTTTTGTCGTGAATATTTTCGCACACCGCAAATATTAAGCAGCGAAAAAGCGGGAACGAGGTTGATTTTTTATTCCTAGCTTTCTCACAGCAGATAAAAGCATCGACCGATCACGTCGTGCAGAACCAGTTGAGTTTTAGGAGGATTATAAAACAACAACAATGGAGGCTCCGTGGTGCGAAACCAAGAGAGTAAACGCAACATTAAAATACCTACAGATTGGAAGAAGAACTCACCTCTTTCTGCTCGAGAGGAAACGGGTTAGTTGCCTGAAGAGAGGATTTACGAGTGGAGCTCACGCCTGATGGATCAGCAGGTTGCTCGTATTAAAACCCAAAAACAATCTGTAAATACCAGAAACACGTTGCTACAATAAAACCGCCCGATGCTTCTGATGTTTCTCCGGTTCAACATCCAGAAAGAGGAACCATCGTCCGCTGTCTCTCAGACTGTGGACGATGTAATTGATGAGATCGTATCTCATGAATTACCCCTAGACCCAAACGTTTGTTTGTTTTTTGGGAGTGTACCAAGGTACCCCAGACATTCAGAGAAGTAAACAACCCTAAAGCCTAAACTATCCTCGATATGTGCGAGCAAGAAGTCTAATTGGTACCAGACATCGAATTCTTGTTGTCTCTCAATGGAAAACAATAACCTGCATCCTTAAGGCCCTTAATGTGGGAACAGTTTACTCATTATATTGTAAACGGTGATTGGAACCGGTTGGAATGTAAGATGGTAAATAGATCCGAATGGAATCTTGAACCTGAGACAGCAAACAGAGAAACCTTTATTTATTTATTTATGTATTGATGCTTCGTGCCCTTGTATTGGGATACCTGAGTGAAAACCAAGAAACCATTTACTATTGTTACAGCAAAGTAAAATGTTTCCCGTAAACATACATTCCTTTTAAATTCACAGAACTGTTGGTGACCTGCTTCTCTACACTTTTACCCCGTTGGGTTTTGGGCACCTCTGAGATCTTTGAGGTTTGAGGGAATTGGAGAGCTGTGGCCAATCGCTCAGATTCTGCCTCTCTGTGAAGGACCCTGCTGGGTCGGTGTAAATCTCTCACCCTCCATCACCCGGGTACATTTCCCAGCCGGTCTCGGGAGCCCGCCTGGTGCTTCCCATGTTCTCCGCTGTGTTGTGTTGATGATATGTAAGCAGTGCGTTAGAGGAGGACCGCGGCTCGGGATGTTTACATCTGGACCATCGGGGGGCCGAAGGGGGTCCGAGGTCACATCCTGTTCTCCGTATGCCGAGGTCCCCCCCAACCCCCCTCTGGGTGTAGCGCTGTCACGCTCTGGTTACGTTGAGCCTCTCCTGATGCTAACCCGACGGCTCGCCCTCACTCGGGGATTCATGCGTAGGAGATGGACGTAGTTTACAGACGGAGGACGCGGCGGTCGCTCTAGATTCCTCTCAGAGATTTATGGACGCGTGGTGATCCCGGGGAGCACGAGGGAGCACTTCTGTTCTCTGTGGCATGAGAAACGGTGACATTGACTTGGAACTGACGTTTATTATCAGGTCAAATATGCAGCTGGAGCCAACTTGTGTTTTGATAATATTTATAGTTGGGACCGGAATTTGTTTCATGTAAAAGTTCTGCTTGTAAATGTTTCTTCAGGAAAAGTATGTCAGCATAATCCATAAAATGTAGTATTCAAACTGTGACTGTTATACTGCTACTGTTAGATATTATATATATTATATATTATTACTCATGCATTAATGTTAAAGCAGTATTTTACTGTTTTAGTTATTTAAGCTGGAGCTTATTTTCAAATATTAACAAATCATTTTTTTTACTTATGGATTAAATTTGCTGTTTATTTTCTCCACTAATCGATTGTTTGGTTTTAAAAAAATAAAACAATTGAGAAATGTCGTCCCAATGACACAAAGACGCCTTCATACTTTTTTAGTGCAAAGCTCAACATTATCACTGATACATAAACATTATTATTCAAGTTTTTAACATTATTACAACTGGAGCCCTCCAATGTTTTTAAATGAAAAATGACTAAACGATTAAAATAGTTGCATATCGGTTAATCATTTCAGCTGTACTTTAAATAAAAAAGGGTTTAATTTATATCAAAACATAATATTTTAAAAACTCTAAACGTGTTTTAATTTAATCTGTAAAGTAACTAAAGCTGTGAGAAGAAAATACTCAAGTAAAGTACAAATACCTAACATGTGTACTTGATACAGTACAGTAGTACAGTTGATGTACTTATTTAGATTTATTACACTCTTTACTGATGCTGGTTTTATTTTATAGTGTCGTACAGATTGTGAGCAGCTGAGAGGAACAGTGGTAGAAAATAAAACCAGAAAGCCTGGATGAAGGTAGAGGTGAGGGCTCTATCCAGACCCCCCTCATGTGGGGGCGGGGGTGGGGGTTCAACACAATCTCCCCCATGAATCTGATGTATTTAGCACTCCAGGTTTGAGTACCTCATCCGGCAATCAGACCTCCAGCACCTCCTCCACTCTAATGTTGAACACCGGAGCACCCTAGGGCCTCGTGCTCGGCCCCCTCCTTTTCACGCCGTTCACCCACGACAGCTACCCCCAAACAGGAAGAGAACTCTGTTGTGAAGTTCGACAGTTTGCAGACGACACCACCGTATTCGGCTGGATTACAAACAACGATGAGACTTCATACAGAGAGGAAATCAACAACCTTCAGGGTGGAAAAAGTTTTTAGTAGCGAGTAGAAGAGCTCATAAACAGATGTATTTCTGAAGGAAAGCTTCCCGTGCCAAGTTCCTCTCCTCGCGTCAAGGATCACAAATCACAAATTTGCCTCGGAGGGCTTTAAAACCTGCACAGCGTACAGCATCCTCTGCCCTCAGACCCTCCCGACAGATCCAGAAGTACCACCAGACTTCAGAGCGGCTCCTCTCCTCCGACCGTGAGACTTCATCTCCACCATACGATATAGTTTAGTGATTTTCTTATGAAGCAAAATGGGACTAAAAACGTCATTTCGTTGCACATCCCTGTGCCGTACAAAGACAATAAATGAACCTTGTAGCTTGTAAATACCACTTCTAATACTTTCTAACGAGCAGTTTACGGTGTTGACCTGAGACTCATGTCGTGTTTTCGTTCCGTCTCTCTCCACTGCCCCTGAAGCCTCGCTAAGCTAACGCTAAGCTAACGTTAAGATAGCGGTTCAAATGGCTCTGAACCCTGGTGAAGTGAAGAGACACTTTAAAGTGTAACAGCTGCTGTGAGGATATCAGAGACGTTTCCTCCCGACTGTGAAAACACTTTCAGGACTGTAAAGCTCACAGGAAATCAAATTTCATGGGAATTACTGGCAGTAAATATGTCAGTCGTTCATCAGCCGAGAGCTTCTCACCTGGAAGTGAACCACAGACACACGGACATTGATCCTCGTGTACCGTCGAGTCTAAAGTCCACCTCCCCTCCTGCAAGACGCCGGACGAGAAGATGTTTTGTGTCTTTGTAGTAATGTCGAGTATCTTTGTAGTTATTTTGCATTGTCGTTTTTTTTACATCTTTTGTTGTCATTTCAAGTCTTTTTTTAGTCATTGTGCATCTTTGTAGTTGTTTTTTTTGTATGTTTGTCGTTTTGCATCTTTGTTGATGATTGTGTCTCCTTGTAGTTGTTGGCATATCTTCATTTTGTGTCAATTCGTTGCTGTTTTGTATCTCTTTGTAATCATTTTTCATCTCTTTCTAATTTTTTTTCCATCTTTTGTCATTCTGTGTCTCTCATAAACCTTTACATGTGTTTCTGTAGTGGTTTTGCATCTGTTTGTAGTCAGTTTGTGTCTCTTTGTAGTCAGTTTTCGTCTCTTTGTAGCTGATTGTGTCTCTTTGTAGTTGTTGGGCATATCTTGGTAGTCGGTTTATGTATTTGTTGCTGTTTTGTATCTAGTGTGATCATTTTCAATATCATTTTGTATCTCTTTCTAGTTTTTTGCATGTTTTGTTGTTTTGTATCTCTTATACATCGTCTGTGTCTCTGTAGTTGTTTTGTATCTCTTTGTAGTTGTTTTGTGTCTCTTTTTCAGTGATTTGTGTCATTGTGTCTGCAGTTGTTTTGCATCTCTTTGTATAAATGTAGCTTCTCTTCAGAGGTTTTAATATCTCTTGTAGTTGTACGTCTCTTTGCGTCTCTTTCCTTCTGCAGTTGAACTTTGAGGTGCAGCTGTTGGTTCAAAATCTGCACCTGGACTTCAGTATTAATATTAAGTAGAAACACATATTGGATTGGATGCAGTCGGCCGATACTCGATCTTTAAAGACTGGTGATCCACGTGACTGAAGACTAAGAGTTGGTAACGACGTCCAGCTGAGGAGAACAATCTGCTCTGAGAGGAAAGTCCTCGTTTGCCTTTTGCTTGTTTGTGTTGACGTTTCCATCCATCGTGTCCCGCTCCTCCTCCCGTCTCCTCCGTCTCCTCCGTCCTCAGAGACAGAAACCCCATCTGGAGCCCCCGAGGGGCGAAGCGCCACCGAACATGTGATCATCTTTTACACAAAAACAAATAGATGCAGCGAAACATTAACAACCAAAAAAAAAAAGAAGAGCAGCGGAATTCACAATGTTGTTTTGTTTTGTGACTCATTCGTTTACTTCAAAGTCTTTTCTCGTTTCATAATTTTTTCACTCTTTTTGTGGATTTCTGTTTTCTGTTTTCGTGCATTAATCATGTTCCTACCAGCAGCCCCAAGGCTCCGTGTCCCGGTGTTTATGGTGTTTATGGTATTTACGGAGCTTTTAGTGTGTTTGAGAGCCATAAAGCAGGCAGAGATTTAAAGCTCAGCTCAGGCCGAATGAACCATCTCTTGAAGTGAGGATGTCTCTCTCTCTCTCTCTCTCTCTCTCTCTCTCTCTCTCTCTCTCTCTCTCTCTCTCTCTCTTTCCCTCAGCTCATTTTGCTATTATTATTTTTAAAGGTTTGCAAATCCCACAAAAGACCCCCGGGCGGCTAAGCGCTCTGAGGCTTTGTGCTGGTGATAAACGAGACTCTAATTGAGCATTTTACTAATGAAACCTGCAGGAAGACCAGAACCAGAACCAGAAGCCCCCGTCGGGCCTGAGTCTGTGTTTGTGTCTGCTTCGGGACGGTCTCGCCTCGGGGACAATCTCCTCTGTTTGTTTGAGCAGAGCTGTGATAATCTCTTTAAGCCCGGCTTGTTTGTACAGCGCTCATATCGAGTTATACAAAACAATTGCACTCAGATACACGGAGAGGAAACGTGATCGTTTCCCAACAGTTACACGTCAGAGGGATTATTTCTGATGTGTCTTTTATTTACTGGTCGACTCGCAGATTTATCCTCAAACCTCAGTTATACACAAGTTATATCTCATTTGTTTAATCTGCACAGAAACAAACGGTAAAATGACCTTCATTTCTTTTCAGGGGCCATATTCTTTCTTTCTTTCATGTTCTTTTACATTTAGCTTTATATTTATATTGGATTACTTTTTAAAAGCCTGTTTTTATTGCCTTTTCTGTTTGACGCTCATAGCTACACCTCGTAAGTCTGGTTTTGAGAGGATCTATAGAAACAAAGTCTATTATTATTATTATTATTATAAACTGTATGTAAGAAGTGGGCGTGGTCACCGTGATGCTCGTTGGTTTTGAAGCCTCGACTTCCGAGAGTCTGTTATCCATCGTGGGCTCACGGGAATCCAAACACAACGACTTTTGAACGACTGCTAAACAAAGTACATTCCATATAATAATAAATAAATGATCCCAAAAGGCTTTGTTTGTCATTTGTCTTTCATCGTGCGGCCGCTTTGCTTCTCAACACCATCTGATAGAAACCTCTCTGCAGAGAGCCGAGGGAGGCGAGAACATACGAACAATTCATATCATCTTTGGTGAACTGTTCCTTTAAACGTTCACCGCCTTATTTCAGCACGTTACCACATGTTTATAATTACCACAGGTTTATTATTATCTCGGGTTTAAAACTCAAACTTAAACTGACTTTCATTCTCCTCGATGATCCCTCTCACTTTGAACTTTCCGTGAGTTCTTTTGAGGGTCATCATCTTCGTGAGCAGAGCTGTAAATTACATCTTAAGTGGCTGAATGCACACACACACACACACACACACGCACACGCACACGCACACGCACACACACACACACGCACACGCACACGCACACACACACACACACACAAAGAGATTAAGTGTTTAATGTGCGCTTCGGAGGAACTGCAGGATTCCTGTGATGGATTCTCTTAACCCCCTTCACTCAAGATATGATCCGCGTTTGATCCCTGTTTTATTGCGGTGGCTCCGTGTCAGCGGACACAGAGCAGCACCTCGGGGAAGTCTTGTAAAGGATCTCCGCTGCACGCCAACGATGCTCCGCCCGGCCCGAGGCGAGGGCCTGAGAAGCTGAGGCAGTGTTTTGAGATAGTTAACTTCGTGTGAAACCACATCTCATGTTGGCTGTGGGAGGAGCTCTCAGATCCTTTTGTAAAAGTAGAGCTATCACAGTCAGAGAATACTCCGTTACACGTAAACGTCCTGCATTCAAAATGTAAAAGACGTGAAGCGTTGACTTCAAGCCTCAACCTCGAGCAGCTGGTTAGCTTAGCTTAGCACAAAGACTAGAAACGGAGGGGGACAGCTAGCCTCTTCCAATGTCGTGTGACCGACAGTCCAAAACAAAAATATACTCAATTTACAAAACAGAACAAATCTTCACATTTAAGAAGTATGAATATGCTATTTTTGTTATGTAATCAACTCATTATAATGATAATAATAATAATAATAACATCATATTGCATTCATGAGCATGCCTTAACCTACAGAACACGTTCAACCAGTAACATAATGATGTTTTCATGCCTCCATTACTGCCTGATGTGTGTATTATGAGTCATGATATTTTCTGATTTGAGTTTATTTGACTTTTCAAGGTTCATTCTGAACAACAATCCCCTGAAAGCACCGAGGCCCGATGTGTTTTATATTCCTTTATCCAGCGTGAGCCCCGTCCGGAGGGCGCTCACATCACGAGGAGTGAAGCGTTCACCGAGCTCCTCTGTGATTCCACTCTTCTTTTATAGTCCGCGGCTGCAGGTGTAACCTCTTTAACTCGTCTGACGCAGCAGGCAGCTCGGAGGACGCCTCGGAATGTGGAGCGGTGGACTCTTGTGTAGGTGTGAGCGCCGGCCTTCAAGGTCACACAACAAAGTCTGAAGAGAAGTGAGAGATTTCTGAGCTCTTTGGAGAATACCGACGCTTGGAGCTGAGCAGGAGTTCAGGAGCGAGGACAGCGAGGAGTTAGTTAGTGATTCTCACAGTTTGCCTTCAGGAACGCCTCCGACGACTCGAAGTTTAGATGACCTTATAAATGTTTTATAGCCTTCGTTGTGTTGTTTGTACAGTCAGAGCTCAGAGCCACAAGTATTTATCCAGTTCCCTGTGAAGACAGATCATCGTTAGGAAAAAAACAAGATGACAAAGACCAAAGAAAACAAAATGACAAAGATAAAAAACAACATGACGAAGACCAAAGAAAACAAGATGACAAAGACAAAAAACAACATGACAAAGACCAAAAAACAAGATGACAAAGATCAAAAAACAAGATGACAAAGACAAAGAAAACAAGATCAAAAAGATCAAAAAACAAGATGACAAAGACCAAAGAAAACAAGATGACAAAGATAAAAAAAAGAAAAATGACAAAGACAAAAAACAAGATGACAAAGACCAAAAAAAAACAAGATGACAAAGATAAAAAAAAAAAAAATGACAAAGACAAAAAACAAGATGACAAAGATAAAAAAAAAAAGAAAAAAATGACAAAGACCAAAAAAAAACAAGATGACAAAGATAACAAAAAACAAGATGACAAAGACCAAAAAACAAGATGACAAAGATAAAAAAAAAAAGAAAATGACAAAGACCAAAAAAAACAAGATAAAAAGATTAAAAAAACAAGACGACAAATTTTTGTTTTTCAAAACAAGATTCCACCCGTGTTTCACGAGTACATATTCCTACTTTATTTTAAATGATTTTAACTCAAACCATGTTGTTTTTACTAGTTTTACGAGCAGTTGTTGACGTTCACGTGTATAGAAATGTTGATCTGAAACTTAAACCTCTTAAAACTCAGTTCGTCACAGTTCGTGTTTCATAAGTAATTTCCCTTTTCCAGGAAGGGAAATGCTTAGAAAAACTCATCATTCTAAGAATGATCTTCGAAATTGGTCATAAATAAGGTCCCTGTTGAATAATCTGCCGTTACATGTCCTCGGGTCGGATCGCTGCTGGCACATAAATGTGAGTTCCAGTTTTCGGAGGATGATCACATGATCGCTGCCGCCGGGCCCAGATGGTTCTCTCTGAGATACAAATGTTTCAAACATTTGTTGTGACCTTTTCCACGATTCCACCGGGGAGTTTCGTGGCAGGCGGCGCGGTTTTTGTTCCCGTTTATTAAATCGATATTTCATCTTAAAGATTCAGTTGTTGTCCTTTTTCTTAATTATTTACGTGGCTAATTTTCTTTTTCACACCTCAGTTTTTTTTTCAGGTTCAACGAAACAAGTTCTTTAGAGGTGGACAGACACCGGCTAGCTGTTTCTACCTGTTTCCAGTCTTTGTGCTAAGCTAAGCTAACTGGCTAAAGCCTCATATTCATCATACAGACATCTCAATCTTCCTGTTGTCTCTTTAATGTTGACTAACTAAGACAAGTGCTGCTGGCTTTTCTCCTCACAACACAACTAAAACTCTCACTCACACATGCACATAATCTCCACCTGTCTCCATCAGGTGGAGGGAGACGGAGATGACTCTGACTTCTAAACAGAATAATAGAAACAACACTGATTCACTCCTCTTCTTTCCAACGTGCAGCTGGAACTACTGCGCCGCTGCAACGCCCCAGTTTACGGTACATCTCTGTAAACACATTCCTTACACATTAACGACACACAAGCGCTGCCTGGTCCGGATTACGAGGGTAAAACAAAGGGAGGCTTCACAAAGAGCTTCAGAGGAGACAAAGTGAGGAAGGAGGAGAAACCAGACGAGTGGTTCTGTGAATACATGTTGTAGTAATTCACTTCAATTCAAGAATCCCCATCAACGCGATAGGAATGCAGGAAAAAAGAATGTTTATTTTCTTAGCTTTCCTTTTGTGAATCACTGGATCGTTCCACTTCCTTCTGGCCTCTGAATAAATAAAATAAACACAGAGTCGAATTCCCAAACATACATTTAAAAAAAAAAAAAAGGCTCCTGAAGCAGCTGATGAGGAACTGCTGACAGGAAAGGAAACATGCTACGTTTATGATTTAAGATTAATTCACAATGTATGTTGGAGCTAAAAGTCTCGCGCTCCTCAGGTTAAACAATAAATACGTAAATAAAGGTGGTTTTATTACCATTTTATTATCCAGTAAAATCGGTGCTTAGTGTAGAATTATCAAATCAAAGTCTGATGATTTGTTTTGTCAGCTGATAAACACAAAGGCAGTTTTGTTGGTTAAAAAAAAACAATAATAATTAAAAGAAAAGAAAATAATTCTGAGATTAAAGACAAAATCGTGGAAGAATTGTGGTTTTTTCTTGTCATTGGCCACAGTTAAACACTGCAGTAATGAGTGCAAAAATATATTAATTATATTAGTATTTATTTATTTTCATCAAAGAATCTAGAAAGTGGATAAATTTGTGACTTTAATTTAAGAGAATTTCTGATTGTTCGACTTAATAATGACAGAGAATAATTACTTATTTTCTTGTAAATTTACGACTTCAACTTTGTACGTTTTTTTCTTGGAAAATGTCCTCCCCTCATCCGGTTGTAATTTTAGTTTTACATAGTAATACTAATAAGGGTTATTATTATTATTATTATTATTATTAATAATAATAATAATAATAATAAGGGTTAATAATATTAATAATAAGGGTTAATAATAATAATAAAGGGTGAATAATAATAATAATAAAGGGTTATTAATAATAATAATAATAATAATAATAATGGTAATAATAATATAATATCACGGGTTGATGTCTGATACAATCTACTTAAGTCAATATTTTACTTTCTTTCATGAATTTAAAAAAACTAGTTGATTATGTTCCTCGTGTTCCTCTGAGTACATTTACTCAAGTACTGTACAGTTTTGAGGTGCTTGTACTTTACTTGAGTATTTCCATTTTGTACTACTTCACATTTCTACTCCGAAACCTCTCAGAGGGAAATATCGTACATTTATTAGATGGCTTTACTTACTTTGAAGATGATTTTACAGGCATACCTGTTCTTTTTAAACATTTGCAGTATTAAATATAATAATATATACAATATAAACAACGAGGATATCAACATCAACACGAGCCCCTCAGGTTTAACCACTAGGTGGAGACAAATAGCCATTTATAAAGAAGGCTTTGTGATGAATAAAATGTTTTCGTGGGTCTCATTTAAAATATCTATTCAAAGTTCAGTCATTGACCGAGGTTGAGACTTGAGACTAGATGAAATGACTCCTGTTACCCTGAGTAGCTCAAAGCAAACATTTTCATTGTGTTTTTTTTCCTGTTGCATTGCAGCAGCCTGTAAAGTGATCAGAAACCAAACAACTGACCAATGCTGGTACGGTACGTTGATACACGAGTGATGATCATACAGCTGCAGGGTTCTGTCAGACCGATGATGCAACGCTCTATACAACCAGACGAGACTTCAGACGTGACTTGGACTCTAGCTCAAAGACTTGGACTTCAGACGTGACTTGGACTCTAGCTCAAAGACTTGGACTCCAGACGTGACTTGGACTCTAGAGACGTGACTTGGACTCTAGAGACGTGACTTGGACTCTAGAGAGACGTGACTTGGACTCTAGAGAGACGTGACTTGGACTCTAGACGTGACTTGGACTCTAAAGACGTGACTTGGACTCCAAAGACGTGACTTGGACTCCAAAGACGTGACTTGGACTCTAGAGACGTGACTTGGACTCCAGACGTGACTTGGACTCCAAAGACGTGACTTGGACTCTAGAGAGACGTGACTTGGACTCTAGAGAGACGTGACTTGGACTCTAGACGTGACTTGGACTCTAGAGAGACGTGACTTGGACTCTAGAGATGTGACTTGGACTCTAGAGAGACGTGACTTGGACTCTAAAGACGTGACTTGGACTCTAAAGACGTGACTTGGACTCTAGAGACGAGACTTGGACTCTAGAGACGTGACTTGGACTCTAGAGACGAGACTTGGACTCTAGAGACGTGACTTGGACTCTAGAGACGAGACTTGGACTCTAGAGATGAGACTTGGACTCTAGAGACGAGACTTGGACTCTAGAGACTTGACTAGGACTCTAGAGACGTGACTTGGACTCTAGAGACGTGACTTGGACTCTAGACTTTCCAGATAAATGGTCAAACTAAATGTTCGGGACACCAGGTCGGTGTATAACATTTGTACATTTTTCTAATTTTATTGATAAAATTCTTTATTCACAAACAGATTATGTATTTCATTTCTTTCCTCCTCACTTGTAGTCAGCTGACCTCACTTCTTACACCCATTAATGTCCAGGATGCTCTGCGACTCAATGGTCACCTCGGCTGTCAATCATGTCTCTGATCCCGCCCCCAGAGCGTACACACCCATTTCCTCACCGGCATTTCATTTACAGATATTGGTATTATCCTCACGCGCTTCCCCGCATGGTCAGCCCAAGTGTGCGCGCGCGTGCACGTATTCTTGTGAGCGGCTGCATGTGTGAAAGGTTACGGCGGGGTGAGAGGAAACATCAAACAGCGCGGCTCAGCGTGGTGCGCGCGCGCGTGTGCGTGTGTGTGTCTGTGTGGTCCAATTCATTTCTACCTAGTGGGCGTGTACCCCGCTGTCCTCGCCTCCCCGCAGACCGGTGCATGCGTGTGCATGCGCGCGCGTGTGATTGCATGTGTGCACGAGCTGCACGAGCAAGAAACAGCAAATAATGTTGCAGCTTTTTATTTGATTGTCATTCTTATTCTTATTATTCTTATTATTTTATGGCTTGTGCTGGTCCTCGCGACAGCAGCGGCTGCGGTCACGTG
>JACSYO010001815.1:75000-77500 GCA_016806645.1 Ophiodon elongatus
GAGGACACACACGGAGGTTTCCAAGAAGAAGCGTTTCAGACTTCAGAAAGTTTAAGTGCGCCGGATGTCCTTTCACTTCCAATCGCCTGTGATCCAACGAGCTCTGATGTAATCTCTCCTCCGCCGTGGATTTGCTTGAATAAACCTCCTTTTTCATCACCAGGCAACCGGCAGACAGTACATCTGATTAGTTCCTCCATTAGTTGGTGGATTGTTTGATTCATGCTTTGGCAGAAAATGGAGGGAAAATGCAAATCAAGGTATTCTAGCTCCCAAAGTGACGTCTTCAAATCCAACAGTCCGAAACCACAGGTGCTCGGATACAAATGAAAAGAGCAACTCTGTAGGAACGGCGGAGCTTTGAGCTCAGAGGTTTGGATCCGTACTCGTTCTCGAGCGATAGAACCTCGCTAATAACCGAGTACCGAGTAGTATGGAACCTCTCCAGTCAAACTACACCTGCAATCAGTCATTTGTGTGCCCAGACATAGAAAAGGTTGGAGGGGAGGGGGGCGTCATGCTATCAGCTATATCCGCCATGTTAGCGGCGTGAAGTGCGGCACCGATTAGCTAGCTAGCTAGTGGGGCGCACAAACAGCGTCCAATCACGTGATGGGTACCAAAGAAGTACTAGCATCGTGATAGCCAGCCACATTTGAGCTGAAATGCTGATGTTTAGAAGGTAAAATACACAGACTGTATATAAGAAGTGGACGTAGTCATGGTGACGTCCCTCGTTGGTTTGTGGACTGATGTTATGAAGCCTCGACTTCAGCGCCATGTTGTCTTATTTTGCAACCAGTGAACAGGAAGTGACCATATTAGGACTGAGGAGGAGTGATGTAGAGACCTGTCAATCACCTCGTAGCCCCGCCCCTAAAGCATCCCCCTGCTTTATGGTCTGTTTGACTCTAAATGGACCATAATTTACGAAATGAACATCATGCTGTATTGAAGAAGACTTGAAACTAGAGATTGAGACATAAACTCATGTTTACAATGTTTACTGAGGGAATAAATCAAGAGAGAAGTAGAGTCATTTTCTATAGACTTCTATACAACCAGAGGAGTCGCCCCCTGGTGGTCAGGAGAGAGAATGCAGCTTTAACACATGAAGCTTTGACTTCTATACAGCCAGAGGAGTCGCCCCCTGGTGGTCAGGAGAGAGAATGCAGCTTTAACACATGAAGCTTTGACTTCTATACAACCAGAGGAGTCGCCCCCTGGTGGTCAGGAGAGAGAATGCAGCTTTAACACATGAAGCTTTGACTTCTATACAACCAGAGGAGTCGCCCCCTGGTGGTTCACCGTGTTCATTTAGACCTTTACCTTAGCACCCAGAGGTGAAGAACATCTGAGGCTGAACGCAGCGCTCGAGGAGAAGTTACTACAACTCGTCACGAGGGCGACGTGAATGTTTGCTCAACATTTTCTCGTCATTCCTTTTGATATTCGCTGAGATGTTGTCGGGAGCCGCTCTTCCTCCTGCTGGTGTTTATCTGAAGAGGGAGTCTCGCATCGTTTTGTCGACAGTGAAGTTAACGTCTCTTTGATGTCGGCGTCTGAAATCCCCACGGAGATTATGAATGGGATTTGAGAGAAAAGGCAAAAAGAGTCTAGTTTGTTTTATTCCACCAGATTAAATGGAGCACAAATGCATCACTTTAGAGAGCAGCAGGTCTTCACCTTGTCAAGCTGATGAAGATGTGCATGTAAAGAGTTTAATGTGGAAGTAAAACATTCTCTAATGGGATTCTGTAGTTTAACCCCGGGAACAAAAGGAAACTGTTATATCAAAATATATATATTTTACACGAATAAATGCTCCAGAAACTGGACAATTAAAAGATCCGATGACCCAAAAAATATAAATTTGTTAAGTCAGAACCACGATGTACAAAATTAAGTAGAAGAAAATAAAGAAAGAAACCCAGACTTTTTGATCATATTTCTTCAGAGGAGTGCAGTTACTGACAGTGTGGGCTCCATGGTAACGTAGCAGGGGGGGCGGGGCTTAGCGAAGGGTCAACTGAATGGTGTGTTAATCCGCTCTCATGCTAGCTGTTCCCCCCTGTTTCTTTATGCTAAGCTAGGCTAACTCTGTGGCAACAGATATCTTCTCTTCTGACTCTCGCTCGACACCAATTTACAGAAATGATTAAACCTGTGACCGCCAGGACGCCACCAGTCATATTCGGGATGTCCCGCATGGCCCCGCCAGCCAATCAGAAGCGAGTATTTGTGCCCCTCCCCCCTCCCGGAGGACGCAGAGCAGCAAAGCAGTCGTTCATTTAATATGAAAGTGTTGCACGTTCACCGCGTGTGTGAGAGCGACATGAGACGGGCAGCCATTTTAAATTAGAATCAATAAACACACACACACACACACACACACACACACACACACACACACACACACACACACACACGTGCAGTAGTAGAAAAAGAGAGAGAGAGAGTTTCATAGACTTGTGGGCACCAAAGGCCATGGCATTTGTTT
>JACSYO010001815.1:82500-100000 GCA_016806645.1 Ophiodon elongatus
GTCATAATTATAAGATAGTATCTCAAAAGTATTACAGGATCTTCATTTGTTCATCACAGTGGCAGCAATGGGCTTCCATACATATTATAGAAGCATAGTAGAAGTATAAAGTGGCATGAGAAGAAAATACTGCAGTACAAGTACCTCTAAGTTGTACTTGAGTAAATGTACACTGTCTAAATACTCGTGTGTCCTCGTGTGCAGACTTCCCTCCTCTCTGGTTGTCTCCTCCGGCTTCTTTAAGTACCGAGTTGATTCTAATGAAAAGTAAAGTCAGTATTCCCCTGAGGACCGTCATGCTTCCTCCCAGTTTAACAAATTACACACACGCGCGCACACACACACACACACACACACACACACACACACACACACACACACACACACACACACACACACAGCTCTAACTTTAGCTCAGCGCGTTCATTATTAATCTCTCCACCGGCTCGTCTTTTATTCATACTGACTAAAGTGCAGCTGCTGCCAGCAGTAAAGCTATAAACAGTCACCGCGTCCTCTCCGAAGCTCCGAGGACGGACGCCGGGACGCCGGGACGCCGGGACCCCAGAACCCAGGGACCCTGGTACCCCGGGACGCCGGAACGCCGGTACGCCGGGACGCCAGGACCCCAGAACCCAGGGCGCCGGAAACCCGGGACCCTGGTACCCCGGGATGCCGGTACGCCGCGACGCCGGGATGCCGGGACGCCGGTACCCCGGTACCCCGGGACGCTGGTGCAAGATGGACGGGCCCGGTGGCCATGGCGACAGGCTCAACGCTGATCTTTTTCCTCTCAGCGGGCGCTGCCATGGAAACGGAGCTCCATCCATCCCGGGATTGCTCCGTCATTTAGTGCGATGAAATATGAATGCGCTGCCACATGACTCCGGCGGAGCTGTTTAATGCATGAGGCGGCGGGGTTCGGCCCGGAGAGCACGACGGATTGGGTCGCCGGTGTTTCTGCGCACCGTGGAAGAAGAGCTGAGATCCTCCGCTCAGAGAGGCTGTGGTCGATGTTCTGATCGATGCCGTGTCACAGCGACACGCCGGTTCGATTCCAGCCGGGGACGGTCGTCGTACCCCCCGTGTCCGTCCAACAGAAGGATAAATATTCAAAATCAGATCCCGTTAAAGGACTCGTCGTGCACGTAGAGTGTAAAGAAGAGAAGGGGACGTTCGTTGGTTAGTGAAGCCTCGAGTTTGACATTTTGCTCGTCGCCATCTTGGTTTCTTTTGTAACTGAGTGTGAAGTTAGAGGGTGGAGCCAAGCTCTCAGGATCTGAAAACACAGATACTTTGTTGGTCCCAGAGTGAGACGTTCTCCTCTCTCTCTCTCTCGCTCTCTCTCTCTCTCTCTCTCTCTCTCTCTCTCTGTCTCTCTCTCTCTCTCTCTCTCTCTCTCTCTCTCTCTCTCTCTCTCTCTCTCTCTCTCTCTCTCTCTCTCTCTCTCTCTCTCTCTCTCTCTCTCTCTCTCTCTCTCTCTGTCTCTCTCTCTCTCTCTCTCTCTCTCTCTTTCTCTCTCTCTCTCTCTCTCTCTCTGTCTCTCTCTCTCTCTCTCTCTCTCTCTCTCTCTCTCTCTCTCTCTCTCACATGTGACTCCAGTAGATTCTGAGAACTCTCGTTGTCTCAAACTCAATAAAAGCCTCACAAGTAAAAAAAAAACGTCGTCATCTGAAAAGTAACTAAATCTTTCAGATAAACTGAAATGTGCTTTAAGTTGCATAAAACCGAAATACTCACCTAAAGTACAAATACCTCAAACTGTGTTCACGCAGTCCTTCCTGTGCTTCCCCCTCTTAGAGTAAGGAGATCATCTTCCAGCTCCAGGAAGACCTCATGAAGCTTCTGAACGAGCTCTACACCGTAAGTCGTCTTTCAAAACTACTGTTAAATCTCTTAAATCTCTGTTTTTTTTTTTACACAACAAACTAACAGACGTTTCTGATTTTCTTTATACGTGTTCTTAAAAAAAAAAAGAAATGCCTCTGATCTCTGATCTTAGAAGAAGGTCAGACGAAGCATCAGATAAAAGGTTGAGCATCATTAAAGCTCAGAGACTGAAACCACAAATGTCGAAGGTTTATTTTAGATAAAAAGCTTCTCGTCTGAAGACAGAAGATCTGATTAGAGTTTATACGACCTCAAGTAAACACAAACGGCCTCCGTTGGCTCGGTTGCCTAGGTGATGAAGACGTACCACATGTACCACGTGGAGACGATCAGCGCGGAGACCAAGCTGCGGGAGGCGGAGCGCCAGGAGGGCCGCGTCAAGGGCCTGTCGGGGTCGGGCGGGGCGGTGGAGCCGGTGTTCGGCCTCCGGATAGAAGAACGCCACCAGAGACGCAACGCCGCCCGCAAGATGGAGAAGATGAGAGAGAAGGTAGGTCTGAGGAGACGAGGAGAGAGGAGGAGGAACCGAGGAGGCGTGTTTTTAGAGACGGTAGGTCTGAGGAGACGAGGAGAGAGGAGGAGGAACCGAGGAGGCGTGTTTTTAGATAAGGTACGTCTGAGGAGAGATGACGAGGAACCTAGGAGGCGTGTTTTTAGATAAGGTACGTCCGAGGAGACGAGGAGAGAGGAGGAGGAACCGAGGAGGCTTGTTTTTAGAGAAGGTAGATCTGAGGAGACGAGGAGAGAGGAGGAGGAGGAACCGAGGAGGCTTGTTTTTAGAGAAGGTACGTCTGAGGAGACGAGGAGAGAGGAGACGAGGAGAGAGGAGGAGGAACCGAGGAGGCGTGTTTTTAGAGAAGGTAGATCTGAGGAGACGAGGAGAGAGGAGACGAGGAGAGAGGAGGAGGAACCGAGGAGGCGTGTTTTTAGAGAAGGTAGATCTGAGGAGCCGAGGAGAGAGGAGGAGGAACCTAGGAAGCATGTTTTTAGAGAAGGTACGTCTGAGGAGAGATGAGGAGGAACCTAGGAGGCGTCCTAACAGTCGTGTTTCTTTCCTCACCAGAGGAAGGCGAAGTACTCTGAGAACAAGCTGAAGACGCTCAAAGCTCGGAACGAGTACCTGCTGACGCTGGAGGCCACCAACGCCTCCGTGTTCAAGTACTACATCCACGACCTGCCCGACATCATCGACGTGAGTCCTCGAAAAGATCTGCTTCTTTGGTAAAGAGTTCCCAACAGTCTAGTCCTGGTCCTCTATAGACCTAGTCCTGGTCCTCTATAGACCTCAGTCTAGTCCTGGTCCTCTATAGACCTAGTCCTGGTCCTCTATAGACCTAGTCCTGGTCCTCTATAGACCTCCTCTATAGACCTCCGGTGGCTCCTCATCGGAGTCACCAGATGACATCATGCAGGTTCACCGGAACCTCCTTCAGACCCAGATCCAGCAGAGACCAGTCCACCGTGGACAGACCCAGATCCAGCAGAGACCAGTCCATCGTCGACATATTGCTGGACCCACTGGAGGGAAGGGGGGCACGGGAGAACCAGGACCAGGACTGAGAGGGTCAGACCCTGCTGCAGTACAATGAGAGGTTCTCTAAAGGGACCCTGGTGCTCAGAGACACTACCACTTTAGTCCACAGGGGGCGCCAGAACCAACACTAAGTTAAAGTATCTCTTAGTAGCTTTAATTAAAATTCTGGATGAATTCAATTTGCTACCACTTTGAATTGCGCCTCACAGCAGGGGAGGCTCATGGGTAATGTAGTACATGAGACTCTAGTGTGTGAGGTAACATTAAAGGGATCGTTTAAAGAAAAACCTTTAAATGAATTATGATTGCGTAATACCTGTTATCGTTTCCTCCTTCCTCGGCCTCAGTGCTGTGACCTAGGGTACCACTCCAGTCTGAGCCGGGCTCTGAGGACCTACCTGTCAGCCGAACTGAGCCTCGAGGCCTCCAGGAGGGCCGGTCTGGAGGTGCTGGAGGGGGCCGTGGAGGGCCTGGACCCGGCCCGGGACCGGCAGCGCCTACTGGGCCTCTACCCGACCGCCTTCTGCCCCCCGCAACGCTTCAGCTTCCAGGCTCACATGGGCGACGCAGTCAGTATATTTATTTTTATTATTTTTTTAGACTAAAATGAATGTATTATCATTATTACATTATTTTCCTAAATATTTATCAAGAGAGAATTAGCTTTTTTTAATGTTTTTTTCAACCAGGATATTCAGATTTTTACACTTTTACCTCCTTTTTTCAAAATAAAAGACAGCAGCAAAACGCAGAATTTAATGTTCCCCTTTCGACATCAGCGAGTTGGTTACCAGAGACAGAAATGACACGGAAATAAATATTAATCTGTTCTGAATTTTGAATCTAGAGCTCCTTTGCGAATTATTAATATGAATGTGTTTTGGTTGGTAACACAAAGTGGTGGGAATCCCGACACGCCAACGTTTTTACTCCGCACGCTGACGCGCTGTCCGATTTCATGCTTTCATGTCGTTGTTCCACTTCCTGTCAGGTGACCCAGATCGCCTCCCAGCCGCAGCTGCAGGCCGAGCTCACCCTCCGCCTCACGCAGCTGCAGACCCGCCTGGCGTCTCTGAAGATCGAGAACGAAGAGGTCGGGCACCCGAACGCACACACGGCCTCCACGATAACGTGAAAGCACCAGCTCTCCTGGCCCTTCGCCCAATAGTCGTAGACAGATTGAGACTGTTAGCCTCAGCGGCTACACACCTCCCTCGCTACACATTAAAATGCTCGTCTGACAGTTACAAACCCTGCACAGAGTTATGGTAATATAAGCAGTTTTTAACGGGGTGATAATGTAGCAGATGTAGCCTCTAAAAATAAACCTGTGACTCGGTGCTGCAGCGTCCTCCCTGGTGTTGTGTTGTTGTGTTGTTGTTGTGTTGTGTTGTGTTGTGTTGTGTTGTGTTGTGTGCACGGAGGGCAGCTGTTAACTCGCCCTGAAGGTTATCAAAAATGCTGAAGGAGTCCAGATTAATGAGCTGTGTCTGCACGTCTCAGCAGCTCACAGACACACAGACACACAAACACACAAACACACAGACACACAAACACACAGACACACAAACACACAGACAACAAACACACAAACACACAGACACACAACAACAAACACACAAACACACAACACACAAACACACAGACACACAAACACACAACACACAAACACACAACACACAAACACACAAACACACAGACACACAAACACACAAACACACAACACACAGACACACAAACACACAAACACACAGACACACAAACACACAGACACACAAACACACAAACACACCCTGATAATCATGAACAAATAAAAACACACAAACAGCCGTAAGTACAAACACACTTTGCATATGTGGAATGCATAAACGGCATTCATGCTTGAACTCACACCTCATCAGACGAAAGGGAGTTAACTCGTAACTCGTGATCCACGACATTCCTTTATTTAGGAGAAAAATGTGAATATGGTAAAAAAAATTAACTCGTAGTTATCAGCAAGAAACTTCCCCAGTTGATTTCTGACTTTAAGACGATTACGTTTTGTCACAGGAATTCTGAAATATTATGTTTTATTTATTTATCTTGTTAAATATGTGCTAATTTCCAAAAGATAATTGTGAACATTGGAAAAAGCCTGGTTCAAAATTCTTGTTTCATGTTGTCAATGTTGGAGTTTAGGATATCTCTTAGTATCACTCCTTAAATCAGAAAATACTGTCAGCAGCTATAAAACTAAATCTATTTTCTCCGTGTTTTTAGCACTAAAATGTTGTATAAATGAGTCTCTGAATGCTGTGTGAACAAACCCCTCTGTAGAAAGCTTCAGAATATACTTCAGAAGTAAAGAGTAAAGTTTGGTGATGTAAGAGCTACTGAAGTGGAGATTTCTGGATCAGAGTCTGAGAACAAACTCATTTATTAAAGAGATGTTTAGTTAAATTACAGACATGAAGAAGACTCTACAGGGGAAGAGGGTCAAAACATTAATGAGTAGATATCACCATGAAACTTCACCAGTTCATCACTCACATTAAGAGGATTAAGTTTTCTGAAATATTATGTTTAAATAAGCAAATGAGGCATTATCTTACGGTAACGTTTGGTGAATTTAGTAGAAAATCTACAGACGCAAACAGACAAAAGTAGTAAAATAAACACATTAATGTGTATTTGGGATGTTTTCTTTGGACAAGTCTGAAAGAAGAAAAATGGATGAAAAATAGACCAAAATGTCTGAATTGAACAGTGCATGAAAAACAAAGTTTTGACCTCTGGTGTCTTTTGGTTGAGAAATAGATTCCCATGCAGCTCTGAGTTGTTATTTATCAAACGTCTCCCAGCTGGAGAGCATCCTGCTGGCTGAACGCTCTCAGAGTGATGTGTGGAGGGTTCGGTGGAGTTATTCGAGACTGACCTTGTGCAGGAAACATCAGCTTTCTCTGCAAAAACCCCCAAGGTCCTTGCTGCCTTGCAGCAGCAGGAAAAACATTGCTTTGTCACAGTGGTGATTTGGGTCTGTCATAAATTCAACTTTTGATCCCAAATCATGGCTTTCATTATTTCTGCATTAATTTAGGCCTCTCGTATATTTAAGATAATCTATGATTGGCCTTTTATACATAAAATATATAATAATATGACGTCATCATCACCCTAAAAACAGAAAATTCCAAATTTTGAATAAATAAATGTAGAATATAGTGATTCATTGGAGTAAATAAGTTAGTATTTTTGTTATTAAATTAACTTTCTTTAATGAATATCAGTTCTGTCTGCCTCGCTTTGTGTGTGGAAACTGGGAGAGCAAACAGTGAACGTGTAGTTTTTTAAAGGCTAAACGCCAACAAATGTGAATTGAAGCAGAATATTTCGTTAGATAAAAACATGTGAATTTTGGAAATGATTACATCTATGTTTTAAGCAATAAATGTTGACTTTTGGACTTAATTAACTCAATTATTATTATATTATGTTTGGAACACACTGGAATATGAGTTCACCAATAGCTTAACACTAATAATATTAGTGTGGCCTGATCTTTATTTGACACATGAAACAAGAAGCTGCCCAGCGTTAAAACGTGGATTTAGAATTTGAACGTCTACGTTATGAATAAAGCTTCCAACTATTGAAATGGTTTTATGAAAATGTGAAAATATGCCACGTAAATGAAAGCGAAAATGAGTAGAAAATATAGATAGTCGGGTTATTAAAACATTTTCTTTGACATTCCTCTCATGTTCTTTACGGGGGTTAATGGATTCGTTTTTAAAAGGTTCGACAATATGCCGACGACCATCCGTTATATTTTAGAAATTGAAGGATCTTGGTTCCCCTGCTGCAGGTGAAGAAGACCTGGGGTGCGACTCTGACCACCCTGCAGGACATGACGGTGCTGGAGGACTTCGACGTGTCCCAGAGCTTCACCCACAGCCCGTCCTCCGAGTCCGTCAAGTCCAGCGTGTCGGACGGGTACCTGAACAAGCCGAGTCTGGCCAAGAAACGGGCCAACCAGCAGGAGACGGAGCTCTTCTACTTCACGGTGAGAGAACAGCGCGCCGTTGTTTGATTGCTTACTTTTATTGTATCGGACTTATATTTGCAGCTAACTTCACGCATCTTATTTTGAAGTAATTTGTTCTTATTATGTGTGTTTTATTTCTCAATCCCTCAGAAATTCCGCGAGTATCTGGAGGGAAGTAATCTCATTTCCAAGCTGCAGGCCAAACATGACATACTAAAGAAAGCTTTAGCAGAAGGTAGGACGCACAGAAACATTCGTCTTCTGACTTGTGTTTCATAATCCTGAACACGTCATTTCGACACTTGTTCTAAAAACACATCTCGTCGTTCTTGGTGTTAATGAAGTCTAATAATGAGCTGAGAGCGTGTTAGGAAGTCAAACAGCTCATAATTCATCTCTAATATCTATTTTATATTCATGTGAAAACATCTGGATTTATTCTAGTTCATCACCAACACTACATTTTACTAGATTAAACCATGAGAACGTTATCATTTACCTTCAGCCAGTACTCATGTTCACTGAGCAGAGCCTGAACGCATCACCATGTAACTGAAGGGAACCTCTGCTGGTTCTCCGTTAGCGGTGCTGCTAACGTTACTAGCTCTCCTCCTGTTGGTTCTCCGTTAGCGGTGCTGCTAACGTTACTAGCTCTCCTCCTGTTGGTTCTCCGTTAGCGGTGCTGCTAACGTTACTAGCTCTCCTCCTGTTGGTTCTCCGTTAGCGGTGCTGCTAACGTTACTAGCTCTCCTCCTGTTGGTTCTCCGTTAGCGGTGCTGCTAACGTTACTAGCTCTCCTCCTGTTGGTTCTCCGTTAGCGGTGCTGCTAACGTTACTAGCTCTCCTCCTGCTGGTTCTCCGTTAGCGATGCTGCTAACGTTACTAGCTCTCCTCCTGTTGGTTCTCCGTTAGCGGTGCTGCTAACGTTACTAGCTCTCCTGCTGTTGCTTTAAACACTGATTGGTTGTTTACAAAGTCACATGATCAGATATCAGAGACTAGAAACACATCATGATGTCCTGATCACATGTTCTACTGGATACTGGAGGCTAAAACGTTATGTACTCTGTGTGGTTACCGTTAGACTGTGAGGGGGGGCAGAACTGATCAGGATCAATAACGGTCCGATCCACCACCAACGTTTTATGATACAAACAGTAATCAGCATCCTTTGCCTTTAAATCTGTCGTTGTCTTTTCTTACAGGATATAAAGCTGAACTGCTGACTACCAGGTATGAGTTCATGTCTCGGAGCATATTCCTCTTCACGTTTTCACTCTTTACCCTCGTTTTTTATGAAACTCCTCTCTTTTTTCCTTCTGCTCATTTTCAGTCGTGGGCGGAAGAACTCCCACAGCAAGCACCAGGTAGAGTCTCACAGCTGACGTCATTTCCACGTTCATAGTTCAGTTAGAGCTTCATAAAGGCTGCTGCATGCGGACGCTGCTGCGCTACAAATACTAACACGAGCAAAATAAAACGTTGGTGCAAATTATTGATTTGCCAGTTGTTCTTGTGAAAACTGTTAGTTTCTCGCCTCAAAGATTTTCAGAAGTGAATTTCGTGATGAAATAGCGTACGAAAAGTTATTTTATGGGCCGTTCCAGCGCTTTGCATTGTGGGATATGGTAGGCGAGGCAGACTGGTCCAATGCATGCTGGAGAGTTTTTCCAAATCAGTGCGACATCCGGGTATTTCTGGCACAAAAGCTGCTCCATCGTTCTACGGATTTTTAATTTTATGGTTTTTATGGGGTTTTTTTAAGCTTACGTTTTTGTTTTTTGTACTTGCTTACTTAATTATTTACTTGCTTGCTTACTTTCTTATTCACTCACTTACTTGATTACTTACTTACTTGCTTACTTAGTTATTTACTTGCTAGCTTACTTACTGCCTTGCTAACTTGCTTACTTACTTACTTTTTTCCCTTACTCACTCACTTACTTACATACTTACTTATTTACTTACTTACTCACTCACTTACTCACTTACTTATTTACTTGCTTGCTTACTTACTCACTTAATTGCATACTTACTCACTCACTCACTCACTTACTTACTCACTCACTCACTCACTTACTTACTTGCTTACTAACTCACTCACTTACTTACTCACTTACTTACTTACTTAATTGCATACTTACTCACTCACTCACTTACTTACATGCTTAATTGCATACTTACTCACTCACTTACTTACTTGCTTACTTAATTATGTACTTGCTGGCTTACTTTCTTATTCACTCACTCATTTACTTGCTCTCAGTAAAAAGAATCACAGAAATGGTCATTAATCTCAAACGATTGTCTCCTGCTGTCTGAACCTGATGAAAATATGGAGGAAAGGAGTCGATAAGAACTTCAGAAAGAATGAAATCTAAACAATAACGAACCATAATTGTGTTTTTGATGGCCGTGTTCACAGGATTCAACCAAAGCCATACCTTTGCTTGTGGAGAGCTGCATCCGCTACATCAACCTACACGGTGAGCTTCACTTTGATTGGCTCGGCAGTTATTGATGAGAAACATAATCTGGTATTTAATTGTATTTTTTTTTCTTTTTTGGTATTAAATGTAACCTTGTCAACCCTGCAGACTCCCATAAAACCTTTTGAGTAGTACAAATGAATAATTAAATAAGTATTGATTATAACTGCACTGTGGTGCACGCTGAAGGTCAGCACCAGAAAATGTATTTAAGACACCAAAAACAATCAATACAAATGTGTGCGCTGTATTTATATATATTTATATATATTTGTTTGTGTTATTGTGTGAGTTTTACACCATTGTGTTGCAAACAAATGTTCAAGATGTCTGACTGTCTGTGATATCCCGAACCTTATCTCTTGCCGTAACACTTGAGTTAATAATAATAATAATGAGAATAATAATAATAATAATGAGAATAATAATAATGATGATAATAATAATAATAATAATAATGAGAATGATGATAATAATGATAATAATAATGAGGATAATAATAACAATGATAATAATAATAATAATAATAATAATAATCTTTATTTATGGAGCACTTTCAAAAGAAAAATAATGATAAATGATTATAAATTAAATTGCAACACATTTAAACTAGTGGACAACAAACTTAGACGATGAACAGACAGTAGTTGATCAAATTTATTAGGAAAAGTAAAGAAAAAACAGAAACCATTCAAAAATATAAATATGAGAGAATTTGTCAAATAAATAAGTAAGAATTACATGAATTGTAAACCAAATTAAATAGGTTTTTAGCTGTTGTTTAGACATTTTCAGAGTTCAGAGACCCTTTTATTGTCATGATGACGTCACAGTGTTAGCTGTGAATAAAATAAAGGAAATACTGGAGTCTGACAAACAGCGTCTGTTCCCAACAGGTCTCCAGCATCAAGGCATATTCCGGGTGTCGGGATCTCAGGTGGAGGTCAACGACATCAAGAACTCCTTCGAGAGAGGTGAGGAGGTCCGCCGCCAAGGGTCACGTGACCCACAGCTTCGGGTGGGTAAGGCTGAGGGTTGACTGGCTCTGTGCTGTCGTCTAGGTAACGACCCGCTGATTGACGAGGAGAGCAACCACGACATCAACTCCGTGGCCGGAGTGTTGAAGCTTTACTTCAGGGGCTTGGAGAACCCGCTGTTTCCCAAGGAGAGGTTCAATGACCTCATCTCCTGCGTCCGTGAGTACCGCCGCCTGCTAAGTAATTAAGTAAGCTAAGTAAGTAAGTACTTACTAACTTACTTCATTATTTACTTGCTTGCTTACTTTCTAATTCACTCACTCACTTACTTACTTACTTACTTGCTTACTCACTCACTTACCCTCCTTACTCTCTTACTTACTTACTTGCTTACTCACTCACTTACATGCTTACTTAATAACTTGCTTACTCACTCACTCACTTACTTGCTTACTTAGTTATTTACTTGCTAGCTTACTTACTTACTCACTCACTTACTTTTTTCCCTTACCCTCCTTACTCTCTTACTTACTTACTTACTTGCTTACTCACTCACTTACTTACTTACTTACTTACTTACTTACTTGCTTACTCACTCACTCACTTACTTGCTTACTTAGTTATTTACTTGCTTGCTTACTTACTTGCTTACTTAGTTATTTACTTGCTTGCTTACTTACTTGCTTACTTAGTTATTTACTTGCTAGCTTACTTACTTACTTACTCACTCACTTACTTTTTCCCCTTACTCACTTACTCTCTTACTTATTTACTTGCTTGCTTACTTACTCACTTACATACTTATTTACTCACTCACTTACTTACTTGCATTCTTACTCGCTTACTCATTTACTTACTTACTTACTTACTTGCTTACCTACTCACTTTTTTACTAACTAACGTCCTTACACACTTACATACTTGTGTGTGTGTGTATAAAACCAGCAGTAGAAGATCTAAGAGCTCCTGAAGGGTCACTAAACAAACAAGTCAATGTTGCCGCTCCCAAACCATTAAGAGCTTTAAAATCTAGAAGTTACCATTGGAGTGTAGCTAAAGTAGCTCATGGAGCTAAGTAGCTAACATTGGAGTGTAGCTAAAGTAGCTCATGGAGCTAAGTAGCTAACATTGGAGTGTAGCTAAAGTAGCTCATGGAGCTAAGTAGCTAACATTGGAGTGTAGCTAAAGTAGCTCATGGAGCTAAATAGCTAACATTGGAGTGTAGCTAAAGTAGCTCATGGAGCTAATAGCTAACATTGGAGTGTAGCTAAAGTAGCTCATGGAGCTAAGTAGCTAACATTGGAGTGTAGCTAAAGTAGCTCATGGAGCTAAGTAGCTAACATTGGAGTGTAGCTAAAGTAGCTCATGGAGCTACGTAGCTCTTTAGTGTCTCTTTGTCCTCAGCAGAGGACAAAGTCTCGTTGTGTCTCAGGCGTCTCAGACGTCTCTGATTGATTCTCATGGTTCTGACGATGTTTCTTCAGGGATCGAGAACATGTACGAGAGGGCGCAGTGCATCCGCAAGATCCTGCTGGGGGTCCCGAGGGCGACGCTGGTGGTGATGCGTTACCTGTTCGCCTTCCTCAACCAGTGAGTGTCCACTTTAAAATAAAACTACTTCCATTTCCCAGAATTGTTCCCACGTGGTTTTAAAGCAGCGGGTCGGTATGAGAGGCCTCTCTTGTGCTACAGAAGTGCACACTCAAAGCATGATGATAAAGGTCTGCAGCGATGGAGGGGAGAGGAGTGTGATGCTCTGTGAAGTGCATTTAGCTTCAGTGGTATTAAACCTGCTAAATATTTCTCTTTCCATCAGTGTATTTTACCACCAGCGCTCTGTGAAGACACACGTTTAGAAGCAATCATTCGATTTCTAAATGCAAATTAATTGGCAGGATATACAATATTATATATATTACAATCTAACATCTAAAACCTAAGCCGAAAGGTTTTTGTAAGATATTAAAGCATAATAGTTGATAAAAGTATTGAAATTGTGTCATAAATTTAGAAAAATACAAAAATCTCATGCGTTTTAATTAAATTTGAATAAATGAAAAAAAAGAAAATCCGAAACAATTCTGAACGTAGAAACAAGAACAAAATATTTCTCAACACAACTATCATTGTTTGAACTATGTGCATCTCGTAGTTTTACATTATGCTAATTTCTATATGCAGAGTGAAAAGGCGTTGTTAGTTTCTGAAGCTTCATCTTTCTGCTGCAAGAAGAATAAATGCTTTAGATATTGTGGTTTTTATTTTACATTGTTTTTAAACAGGATCATGCAAACGTCTGTTCTTAAGGGATTGAATCCAGCACAGGAGCGGCGGACCCCGCCACTTAAAGCTACAACACAGAGAGATACTTAACGAATGTAAAGACGCTGATTGCTGGAAAACAATATTGATTTAAAAAATTTTAAATTATTATAACTAATTATAATGAAGGTGCAACGCGTATAATAACATGTACTTAAATGTATCCATGTTTTGCAGTTATATATGAACTCCACCCGTGATATATATAAAAAAACGGCTTTTTATAGTTATTTGCCAAATGTTTACTTAGTTATTTACTTGCTTGCTTACTTTCTTATTCACTCACTCACTTACTTACTTACTCACTTACTTGCTTACTTAATTATTTACTTGTTACTTACTACCTTGCTAACTTGCTTATTTACTTGTTTGCTTACCTACTCACTTACATACTTACTTACTTGCATACTTACTTGCTTACTAACTCACTTACTTACTTACTTGCTTACTTACTTGCTTACTTAATTATTTACTTGCTTGCTTACTTTCTTATTCACTCACTTACGTACTTGCATACTCACTTGCTTACTTCCTTACTTACTTACTCACCTACTTTTTTTCCTTTACTCACTCACTCACTCACTCACTCACTCACTTACTTTCTTATTCACTCACTTACTTACTTGCATACTTACTCACTCACTCACTTACTTTCTTATTCACTGACTTACTCACTTACTTACTTACTTACTCACTCACTCACTCACTTACTTTCTTATTCACTCACTTACTTACTTGCATACTCATTCACTTACTTTCTTATTCACTCACTTACTTGCATACTCACTCACTTACTTTCTTATTCACTGACTTACTCACTTACTCACTCACTCACTCACTTACTTACTTCCATACTTACTTACTCACTCACTTACTTTCTTATTCACTCACTTACTTACTTGCATACTTGCATACTCACTCACTTACTTTCTTATTCACTCACTTACTTACTTGCGAACCCCCCCCCCTCCCAGCCTCTCCCAGTACAGTGACGAGAACATGATGGATGCTGGGAACCTGGCCATCGTGTTCGGGCCCACCCTGCTGCCCACGCCGGACGCGCTGGACCAGGTGGCGTGTCAGGCGCACGTCAACGAGGTGGTGAAGACGGTCATCCTGAACCACGACAACATCTTCCCGGACACCAAGGAGCTGCCCGGCCCCGTCTACGAGAAGTGTATGACCGGAGACCAGTACTGGTGAGCTCACTCCTCCACCAGGGGGCGCTAGATAGTCACAGCTAAGTCCATAAATCTGCTTAGAAATCTTTTCTTTTTTTTTTTAAACACATTGCAGAACTTGCCTGAGAAAATTCACGTTATTAAGCTTTCTTCTGCATCAAATTAACACAGCGGTAGTTTTCTGTACAGGAGCCGCCAACAGATCATTCGGCGCACTTTTAATGGCGTTAATTAGCCAAAATGTGAAAGAAATATAGGCTAAAAATAGACATAGAGCCACTGAACACTACCTGCTCAGCAGGTAGAGGCCAGCTGGTGGACGTGGTGCAGCATTCAGCAGCTAAAGAGGCAGAAATATCCCTCCAGGAGGTGGAGGAGACCCAAAACGGAGCTAAAAGAGAGACAAAGTATTGGACTTGACATAACTGAGTCTAATCTCAACACACAGATATGAAACACACACTTTGATATCGTCCAGTGTGACTCACACGAACCAAGGATATCGTTATCGCTCACCTCTGATGTCCCTCAAAGATAAACGTCCATAAATCGTGGAAATAAAGACGCTGCAGAACTTTTTACATTTTCCTTCGGTATTTAGTAAAGTCATGCGGTGATGGTCGTCTGTATGAACAGCAGCTGCTCGTAGATAATTCTGCGTTATTTTTATGGTGCATATTTACCAGGAAGTGAAATAATACCGGCTGAGAACGTTTCCCGTGGTTCTGTGTGGACAGCGAGAGCTTTTCCTTCAGACTCTCGGCGAGCCGCCTCGTCTCCATCTGTCCTCCCTTTTGTTCCCATGTTGAACGGACGGCGTGTCGATCCGAGCTCATCTTCCTCCTCTTCCTCTTCCTCTTCCTCTTCCTCTTCCTCTTCCTCTTCCTCTTCCTCCCCCCTTCCTGCAGCGAGAGTCCGTTCAGCGAGCCGGGGGCGCTGGAGGAGGCCGAGCCCGACGGCGGCACCGAGACCCAGACCAGCGACGAGGGTACGCGTGACCCCTGACCTTCACACAGTTCGCCCGCCCCCACACACACACACACACACACACACACACACACACACACACACACACACACTCCCAATCCCTCTGAGTGTGTCCTGATGGAGAGGGGTTGCTAAGGCAACAGCAGCCATGGAGACACCTCCCCCCCCCTCCTCCTCTCTCCCACACCTCTCTCCCTTCCTCCCTTCCTCCCTTCTCCACACCCCACCCGCCCTTTTCCTCCTCCCTTCCCCGTCTTTAGAGAAAAGACTTGTTTTCAATGCTCTTCTCTGATTGGTCGAGCTGTGGGCGGAACAAAGCCGCAGAGACGGCTGATTGACAAGCTCAGGTTCACCTCTATTTCCAACGTCTGGCTCTTCTCTTCCTCTTCCTCCTCCTCCTCCTCCTCCTCATCTTCCTATTCCTCCTCGTCCTCCTCCTCTTCCTCATCCTCCTCCTCTTCCTCATCCTCCTCATTTTCCTCCTCCTCCTCCTCCTCCTCCTCTTTTTCCTCCTCTTCTTCCTCCTCCTCCTCTTCTTTTTCTTCCTCCTCCTCCTCCTCCTCTTCTTTTTCTTCCTCCTCCTCCTCTTCCTCTTTTTCCTCCTCCTCCTCCTCTTCTTTTTCTTCCTCCTCCTCCTCTTCCTCTTTTTCCTCCTCCTCCTCCTCCTCTTTTTCTTCCTCCTCCTCCTCCTCTTTCTTCTTCCTCCTCCTCCTCCTCCTCCTCCTCCTCCTCCTCCTCCTCCTTCCCCTCTTCTTCCTCCTCCTCCTCCTCCTCCTCCTCCCTCTTTCCTCCTCTTCTTCCTCCTCCTCCTCTTCCTCCTCTTCTTCCTCCCTCCTCCTCCTTCTTCCCTCTTTCTTCTTTTCCTCCTCCTCCTCTTCCTTCCTCCTCCTCTTCCTCCTCCTCCTCCTCCTCCTCCTCCTCCTCCTCCTCCTCCTCCTCCTCCTCCTCTCTCTCCTGCAGAGGGCGAGGGCGTGGAGGCGGTGGCGAGGTTTGACTACGTGGGCCGGTCGGGCCGTGAGCTCTCCTTTAAGAAGGGAGCGTCCCTGCAGCTCTTCCAGCGAGCGTCACATGACTGGTGGGAGGGGCGGAGCAACGGCACCCGCGGCCTGGTGCCCCACCAGTACATCGTGGTGAAGGACAGGCGAGTCCACACACACACACACACACACACACACACACACACACACACACACACACACACACACACACACACACACACAGTTCTGATTCCTCTGTATAAATGAATCTTATACCCCAAAAAGAGAAGAATAGATGTCCTAACATTATTAATTAATTTAATTATTTTTTATTTATTTAAAGTGTCAGTTATTAATTTTTTTAGCTTCAACTTTTCAAAATTGTGTTTTTTTGTAAATAAAATCTAAAATAAAAACTGTTAAACGGTGTTTGTTTTTACCTCCTTCAGCGATAGGTGACTGAACCTCTTCTATAATTAATAAAACTGAAGGTTGAACAACAACTAGTAGAACATTGGGTTTGAGGTTTCATCCAAAATGTTGGCATTCAAATTTTAATTCAACATTCGAATGTCTTTTTTCTATTAATTGTGTTTTAAAGCCGGTGTTTCTGCATCAGGATACATTTATATTATTAAAGATCAGGATACATTTATATTATTAGTCTTATTAACGCCCTAATTGATTAACCAACGATCGGTATGTCAGCTTTGTCCTGGTGGTCTCTTGGGGTCCTGGTGGTCTCTTGGGGTCCTGATGGTCTCCTGTCCTCTTGGGGTCCTGGTGGTCTCTTGGGGTCCTGATGGTCTCTTGGGGTCCTGGTGGTCTCTTGGGGTCCTGATGGTCTCTTGGGGTCCTGGTGGTCTCTTGGGGTCCTGGTGGTCTCCTGTCCCCCCCCTCTTGGGGTCCTGGTGGTCTCTTGGGGTCCTGGTGGTCTCTTGGGGTCCTGATGGTCTGCTGTCCTCTTGGGGTCCTCAGGGCCGACGTGGTGGACTCCCTGAGCCAGAAGGCGGACAGCGATGGAGGAGGCAGCAGCACGGAGGACAAGCGGTCCAGGAGCGAGCTGAGCTCCCCGACCGACATCAGACCACCGGAGACCTACAACAGGTCCGTCAT
>JACSYO010001815.1:105000-112500 GCA_016806645.1 Ophiodon elongatus
TTTTTTTTTTTCTTTCTCTCTCTCTCTCTTTTTAAAAATGAAATGTGGCTTAAAAAGAAGAAGAAATGTTTTGTTTTTGAGCACTAAATAAACCTCCAGGTGTCCTGGACCTCCTCCAGGCCGCACGCCTCTGAATGTCACAAAATGTCAAAAATGTCATAAAATGTTATAAAATGTTATAAAATGTTATAAAATGTTATAAAATGTCTTCTGCTGTGGAAGCCGGACGTTCTGCTTTCACTTCGCTCTTTAAGAGTTAAAACTCCGCTGAATTTGGGATTAAAAACTACTTTCAACACTAAATCAGTGAATCAGAAACATGTTCATAAAGTAAAAGTCACGAGTTCTTCAGAAGTTTTACTTCAAGAGTTATTTTCTCTTGTCGGAGCCAATAAAACCTTTTGAGAACAAACATTCACTACACTCATCTTCATCTTCCTCATCATCATCATTCTCCTCAACCTCTTCCTCCTCTTCCTTCTCCCCCTCCTCCTCCTTTTCCTCTTCCTCCTCTTCAACCTCCTCCTCCTCATCATTCTCCTCCTCCTCCACCTCGACCTCTTTCTCCCTCCTCCTCCTCTTCTTCCTCCTCCTCCTCCTCCTCCTCAACCTCCTCCTCTTCTTCCTCCTCCTCCTCCTCCTCCTCCTCCTCCTCCTCCTCCTCCTCCTCCTCCTCCTCAATCTTTCCTTCTCCTCCTCCTCCTCCTCCTCCTCCTCTCCTCCTCTTCTTCCTCCTCCTCCTCCTCAACCTCCTCCTCAACCTCCTCCTCAACCTCCTCCTCCTCCTCCTCCTCCTCCTCCTCCTCTTCTTCTTCCTCCTCCTCCTCCTCCTCCTCCTCCTCCTCTTCCTCCTCCTCCTCCTCCTCCTCCTCCTCCTCCTCCTCCTGATAAATACGAGCCGGTCTCCAGGACCCTGAACACAACACGACGTTCAATCGTCTCAAAGCTTTATTTAAATTAAAGTAAATACAAGCTAATAAAAACACGAACATAGTTAAAAAAAAATAATTAAAATCATTTAAATTAAAGGTTTAAAGCACTTCCTGTGGGAGGAGTTTGTCTCTTTGGTCTGGAACAGGAACAGGAACAGGAACAGGCAAAAGGGCGTTTCAGCCCTTCGACCCGGGCTTCAGGCTGCTGAAGGGTTTGGAGTTGCGCAACGAGCCGGAGATCTCCTGCAGGAAGCCGGCGATGTGCGCGTCCTTCTCCGACTTCCTGCCGTCGAAGATGACCACCAGCGTGAAGTGCGGCTCGGGCCGCGTCAGGTAGTAGGTGCTCTGCACCTTGTCGTCGTAGAAGTGCACCACCTTGTCCAGCGCGTTGAGCTCGGCGGCGCGGTCGCCCATCATCATGACGACGTTGGGCCAGTGGGTGAGCGGCCGCTCGCCGCCCGGCAGCGACACCACGGCGGGGAACTGCTCCACCCCCTTGGGCGCCTCGCGGTAGGAGTGCGGGTGGTGGTACCCGTGGCCCTGGAAGCTCTCCGACCCGCGGTTGTCGAACACCAGCGACACGCTGCTGGCGTCGTGCTTGCGGACGAAGGAGCAGATCTTCCCGTGGTAGTCGGGCGCCGTGCGCGCGGTCAGCGCCCGCATGTCCGCCGGCGCCGCCTGCCGGCTCAGCGCCTCGTGGAAGTAGAAGCTGAACTTGGCGAGCAGCGCCGCCTGGAAGCGCTGCAGCCAGGCGTACAGGTGCGGCGGCTGCACGGCCTTCTGGGTCTGACCCCCGAACAGGTGCTTGCGGGTCTCCCGCTGCCTCTGGAACAGCTGACCCCAGGCCAGCAGCTTGGAGGCGGAGCCATGGAGGCTGAGCAGAGACGGCAGGAAGCGCCACTCGGACACCTGAGCCTGACCGCGCAGGAGCAGGGTCACGACCTCCACCTCCGTCTGGAAGCCCTCCTCCACCCGGCCCAGGATCGGGTGGTGGAACCTGGAGGGGGGGAAGGGGGGGGAGGATATAAATAAATAAGCAGCTTGACTTCTTCGTTGGTGTTTTATTAAATTTGCACGACTGTAACTGTAATGTGTAATTACATGTAATGTGTTTTATTTACAACTTTATTTCTGAGTGGAGGAGGAGGAGGAGGAGGAGGGAGAGGAAGAGGAGGAGGAGGAAGAGGAGGGGGAGGGGGAGAGGAAGAGGAGGAGGAAGAGGAGGGGGAGGGGGAGAGGAAGAGGAGGAGGAGGAAGAAGAGGAGGTGGAGGAGGAGGGAGAGGAAGAGGAGGAAGAAGAGGAGGAGGAAGAAGAGGAGGAGGAAGAGGAGGAGGAAGAAGAGGAGGAGGAGGAAGAGGAAGAGGAGGAGGAAGAAGAGGAGGAGGAGGAGGAGGAAGAGGAGGAGGACAAGGAGGGGGAGGGAGAGGAGGAAGAGGAAACACTTTTGCTGCCAATTCTCTGGTTTAAAACATAAATAAATAAATAAATAAATAAGCATCTTGACTTCTTCGTTGGTGTTTTATTAAATAATTTGAGTTCTTAAAAACACAACTGTCACTGTAATGTGTTTTTTTATTTATTTAAATCAACTTTTTCTCTATAAAATAATATCTGAGGCAGGTTGCTGCACTAAAGTATGAACTATTTAATTTAAGAAAACACTTGAAGCTTGATTTTGTCCCTGTAAAAATTAAATAATAATAATAATAATAATAATAATAATAATAATAATAATTTAGACTTTAAGGAGTTAAAGTAGCAATAATATAATTTATATTTGAGTCATGTTGTTTTTGAGCATAATTCCATTTTTGTGTGCGAATATAACATAATATATATAATAAATATTTGATATTCTCACTTTAAAAGGTGTTTTGAATGAAAACCAACTTGTCCTAAAAAATCTGCTCTAGAAGTATGAAATATTAAATTTGAGAAAATACTTAATTTTGTTAAAGAAATAATGAAAATAAATCAAAAATAAAAGTACCTCTACTGGAGTAAATGTACATATATAAGTATTTAAAGATACTTTAAGACTAAACTTGGAAGTTTTACTTGTATTTGGCTTATTTTAGTGTTTGTATTTCCGTCACTTTTGTTGTGATGTCACTCGAGGCAGAAGCCTTTTTGTTGCCTGAGGCGCGTGAAGAGGGTTTGTTTGTTTGTTTGTTTGTTTGTTTGTTGTTGTTGTTGTTGTTGTTGTTTGTACTTGGAGCTGTATCGGTGCAGCGTGGCCTCCAGCGTGGACACCAGCTCCTCAGAGTTGATGCTCTTCTGGCCGCCCAGCGAGTGCATCTTCTCGTACAGGTCGGCCATCTCCATGCGCGCCTGGGTGAAGTGGCACAGCTGCTCCGACAGGTGTGACAGCAGGTCCTCCAGGTAGGGGGCGGAGCCTGGCTGGCTGTGACGCCCCGCCCCCATCACCTTCCTCAGCTCGTTGTACAGAGACGTGTAGATGGTTCGGATGGAGTCCTTACGGCTGAAGAAGCTCTGGCCACCTGGAGGGGGGGAGGGATAGAGGGGGGGGGGGAGAGGGGTGAGAGAGAGAGAAGGGGGAGGGGGGAGAGAATAGAGAATGGGGGGAAGGGGAGAGAGAGGGGGGAGGGGGAGATAGAGAGACACAGGAGAGGACAGAGGGCAAGGGAGAGAGAGAGAGAGACAGGGCAGAGAGAGAGAGAGAGAGGGAGAGAGAGAGAGAGGCAGAGAGCCAGACAGAGAGAGAGAGAGAGATAGAGAGAGAGGGGTGGGAAGAGAGGGGAGAGAGGGGAGAGAGAGAATGAGAGAGATAGGGCGGGGAGAGAGGGAAGGGGGGAGGGAGAGAGAGGGAGGGGGAGAGAGACACAGGGAGAGAGAGAGAGAGAGAGAGAGAGAGAGAGAGAGAGGGAAGAAGAGAGAGAGACACAGGGAGAGAGAGACAGAGAGAGAGAGAGAGAGAGAGAGAGAGAGAGAGAGAGAGACAGAGAGAGAGAGAGAGAGAGAGAGAGAGAGAGAGAGAGAGAGAGAGAGAGAGAGAGAGAGAGAGAGAGAGAGAGAGAGCCTTCAGCATTAATGAGCTGCAGCTCCATCTGGTGTTGAAATATTAAAAACATTTTCATTTTCCAGCAATAAAAGTTTCTCAGGGTTCAACTTTTTATTATTTTCACATCGTGAGCTGGAAAATAAGTCGTGTTTCTCTCGTGGATTATTTAATATTTAATGGAACAACCCTTCTGAGATAAAGTCTATGGATCCAGCCAGTTTTGGGAATTGTTTATATTTGTATACTTCCTACTTTGTATTGAAACTGCTGTTATTAAAGGTATCCTACATAATTTGTCTTTTAGGATGAAAGAAAATAATTTACATTACAATATATAATTATTTAATATCAGTACATATATATATTTTATTATATTTTAGCTAGAATAAATCCTGTATTTATATTTTAATTATATATTTTTTCATGCCAATACATTTGTACTTCTACACTGTAATATAGCATTTTTTTACTTGAATAAAAGTACTCAATATATTTCATATTTAATATTACCCATTTTCTCCCCCAGCATTTTTACTTCCTGTATTTTAATATATTTTTTCATGCAAATACTTTTGTACTTCTACACTGTAATATTGTTACTCTTTTCTTCAGTAAAAGTACTCAATATATATAATATTACCCATTTTCTGCCCCAGACATGTCATGTTTCCAGCCCTTTTACTTCCAATATTTTAATATATTTTTTCATGCCAATACTTTTCTACTTCTACACTGTAATATTGCAATTTTTGGGTTTAAATAAAAGTACTCCATGTCGCCCTCCTCACCCATCTTCTGCCCCAGCAATGTCATGTTTCCAGCATTTTTACTTCTGGTATTTTAATATATTTTTTCATGCTAATTTTATTTGTACTTCTACACTGTAATATATAATTGTTTTTACTAGAATAAAAGTACTCAATATATTTAATATATAATATTACCCATTTTCTGCCCCAGAAATGTCATGTTTCCAGTCCTTTTACTTCCGTTTTTTTTTTATATTTGTTTATGCTCATTTTATTTGTACTTCTACACTGTAATATAGCAATTTTTTTACTTGAATAAAATTACTCAATATATATAATATTACCCATTTTGTGCCCCAGAAATGTCATGTTTCCAGCCCTTTTACTTCTGGTATTTTAATATATTTTTTCATGCCAATACATTTGTACTTCTATACTGTAATATAGCAATTGTTTGACTTAAATAAAAGTACTCAATATATTTAATATTACCCATTTTGTGCCCCAGAAATGTCATGTTTCCAGCTCTTTTACTTCCGGTTTTTTAAATATTTGTTTATGCTCATTTTATTTGTACTTCTACACTGTAATATAGCAATTTTTGGACTTAAATAAGAGTACTCCATGTCGCCCTCCTCACCCATCTTCTGCCCCAGAAATGTCATGTTTCCAGCCCTTTTACTTCCGGTATTTTAATATATCTTTTCATGCCAATACTTTTGTACTTCTACACTGTTTTTGACTTGAATAAGAGTACTCCATGTCGCCCTCCTCACCCATCTTCTGCCCCAGGAATGTCATGTGGTGGTAGGCCCTCTCCGCGGCGGCCAGGTGCGCCAGCGCGGCGAGCAGCGCGGCCCAGAGGGCCCCGGAGCTCCGGCTGCTGTCCTTCTCCTTCTCCACGTAGTCTTTGGCCCGGTCGAAGGAGAACATGCCGAGCTGCGTGAAGAAGCTCTCCAGGATGGCCCGCTCCCGGGGAACCGGCCGCAGCTCCTCCGTCATCGTCTCTTCGTAACGACGCCAGGAAATTACTTCAAAATGGGCTTAAAACGACGATATTCGGGGAAAAACTGCCCGCGTCCAGCTAAGCGGCTAGCTGCGCGCCGCCATGTTGGATCCAGATATAAATACTACGGCGAGTCACGAGGGATAAAATAAACGCGATTGGGTTAAATAAAATAATCCTTTTATTAATCATATTATAGAGTGGAAAGGCCAAACATTTACAAATTTCAGTATATATTTATAAACTTCAGTACATATTTATAAACCTCAGTACATATTTATAAACCTCAATACATATTTATAAACCTCAGTACATATTTATTAACCTCAGTACATATTTATTAACCTCAGTACTTATTTATTAACCTCAGTACTTATTTATAAACATCAGTACATATTTACAAACTTCAGTACATATTTATAAACTTCAGTACATATTTACAAACTTCAGTACATATTTACAAACTTCAGTACATATTTATAAACCTCAGTACTATTTACAGATCTTAGTACATATACAGGGGTGCACCTGGGGGAAACGTCCGAGGTGCACCTGGGGGAAACGTCAACGTCAGGGGACCGCCGGCGTAATTTTGAGTCCCCCTCTGAGGATAATGACCGTCTGTTCCAAATGCCACTGTGATGAATGGACCAGTTGTTGGGATGAGGTGGTGTGGACCACAGTGGTGGATATGCTAATAAAACCTCGAAAACAACGCGTCATCACTTCGTTTGGTTTTATGGAGTCAGGGCTGATGATCAAATTGGAATAAACATCATCTGATAATGTAGAGAGTGTACATTCCCAGAAAGCAGCATCTGATTGTTGACCTTGACCCTTTTTACTCAGAAGTGATCTCAATGACTCAGTTACAGACGCCAGAGACAAAGCCAGAAAACCAGAGATGTTCAGGGATCACGTCTAAAGATGGCAACGACAGAGATCATGGCACAGATACGCATCATGTTGAGCCGGGAAAATGTTGATATTATGATGTTATTGTGGACAAAATACATGTTTTAAATGTGTGTGTGTGTGTGGATAGAAGAGTTTTAAAACTGTATCTCAACAGATTTTTAAATGTGTGAAGTATTCAGATACTGTTGGGTAGTATTCGGGTTTCAATTTTGGTATTCAGATAAAGATATTTGTATATATGTACTAAGATCTGTAAACATGTACTGAGGTTTGTAAATATATACTGAAGTTTCTAAATATATACAGAGGTTTGTAAATATATACTGAAGTTTGTAAATATGTACTGAAGTTTGTAAATATATGCTGAAGTTTATAAATATATACTGAAGTTTATAAATATATACTGAAGTTTGTAAATATGTACTGAAGTTTGTAAATATATGCTGAAGTTTGTAAATATATACTGAAGTTTGTAAATATATACTGAAGTTTGTAAATATATACTGAAGTTTATAAATATATGCTGAAGTTTGTAAATATGTACTGAAGTTTGTAAATATACTGAAGTTTATAAATATATACTGAAGTTTATAAATATATACTGAAGTTTATAAATATATACTGAAGTTTGTAAATATATACTGAAGTTTGTAAATATATACTGAAGTTTATAAATATATACTGAAGTTTATAAATATATACTGAAGTTTATAAATATATACTGAAGTTTATAAATATATACTGAAGTTTGTAAATATATGCTGAAGTTTGTAAATATATACTGAAGTTTATAAATATATACTGAAGTTTATAAATATATACTGAAGTTTATAAATATATACTGAAGTTTGTAAATATATACTGAAGTTTGT
>JACSYO010001815.1:120000-187500 GCA_016806645.1 Ophiodon elongatus
TTTTCATTGATAAATGCCGGATTATAATCTGAGGATGAGGTCTGAGCTCGTCTCCGTCTCCGTCCTCAGGAACTCTGCAGCCCGTGTCGCCATGGCGATGGCTGTTCTCCATCTTGGTTCCGCTCATGCTGACGGTCAGGGCGACGAAGAGACGCAGCCTGAACTACTCCGGAGCCCTGGGAGGTGAGAGGAAGATATAAATACATATAAACAGAGATGAATGCTTTGTTTTTGTTGAAACCAAAGAGAATTATCACTTTTTATCACTTTTTAATCACTTTTTAATCACTTTTTATCACTTTTTATCGTTTCCTCTCTTGGCGTCTTTGAGCTCGTTGTTTTTTTTTTTTTTTTTTTTTTTTTTTTTTACAAAACGCGGTGCCGTGAGAGTAAGATAGTGCTTCATTCACCCCGAAAAGAACATCTTTGGAGAAAAAGATGCTCAGTGTTCGGCGTAAAGACAGAAGGAAGCTGCACAGCTGTATTTAAATACAAAACATTTAAACATAAAAACAACAGAAAGGAGAAAAAAAAGAATAAATTTAATAAAATACAATATTGTCATTAATTTTAACAATCATGAAATGTATATGTAAAACAACAGAAAAGGAAAAAATATATAATAATATAGTATAAATTAATAATATATAATAAATTATTATTTTAGCCGGTGAAATTGGCAGATAAATATGTGGAGCTGCTACCGGAATCTTTGCTTATAAGAAAGAGAGATATAAAAAAAAATAGTTTCATCACTGGAGTTCTTTATATTAACTCCAAAGTATCCGCTGCCCTCGGGCAGGTTTCTAGTCAGCAGATGAGGTATTGAAAAATGTCAGTTGAGCTTTTGTTTCTATTTTTCCTAAAAAGAAACATTTTTGAAATTAATTAGTTTTATAAACCGACGTCTGTGACGTTAATGTAAGAAATTGATTTATTTCATTAACGTCAGTTGTCCTGGTCTTGTTTGTGGGATAAAGACTTGCATTCAACTGAGTTTAGTGACATAATGTATCTGTTGTCCTGTGATAGTCTTATATCTTATATAAAATAGTCTTATATAAAATAGTCTTATATAAAATAGTCTTATATAAAATAGTCTTATATATAAAATAGTCTTATATAAAATAGTCTTATATAAAATAGTCTTATATATAAAATAGTCTTATATATAAAATAGTCTTATATAAAATAGTCTTATATATAAAATAGTCTTATATAAAATAGTCTTATATATAAAATAGTCTTATATATAAAATAGTCTTATATATAAAATAGTCTTATATATAAAATAGTCTTATATATAAAATAGTCTTATATATAAAATAGTCTTATATATAAAATAGTCTTATATATAAAATAGTCTTATATAAAATAGTCTTATATATAAAATAGTCTTATATATAAAATAGTCTTATATATAAAATAGTCTTATATATAAAATAGTCTTAAATATAAAATAGTCTTATATATAAAATAGTCTTATATATAAAATAGTCTTATATATAAAATAGTCTTATATAAAATACACATTACTTGCGTACGCTTGCGTAGTGACGGGGATCACTTCCTCCAGTTCCATTTTATTTGCAGAAAAAACTCAGAAAGAGAAACAGAAGTACAATAGAAAGAATATTACATCGTAGTCAATCCAAATGACATAAATTATAAATATATAATGAGTAGTAATAGCAGCAGTAGCGCTAATCATAGCAGAAATAACCATAGGAAAAAAACTACAACTAATAATAATAATAATAATAATAATAATAATAATAATAATAATAATAACTGCAGCAGTGGATATAATAGAATGAGAATGATAATAAAGGCAGTAATTAAGGCCAGAGGTTGCACAATGAATGTCAACATACAAATATTTAAATAAAGAATACCCTCCCTGTGATGCACTCCCTCACAGGGTCAAGAACCCAGAACTAAGTATTTAAAAGCCTTTCAGCAGAAAACTGTGGATCCTGACTCAGCAAGCATTTATTAGGCTTCATTAGTCCAACTATATGTCTCTAAATTACACTAAAACATCTTGACAGTATGCAACTTGAGTTATAGTGGAATGTGGATGAATCAGAAAGCTGCAGAGTTGTGTAGCTGCGTTAGCTAGTTAGCTACGTTAGCTAGTTAGCTACGTTAGCTAGTTATCGTTATTGTTGTGTTTTACAGATTGTAAAACCTGCTGAGGCAAATGTGTGATACACAATTAACTTATTGATGTTGATACAAAACCTCTTGCAATATAAATCAGGAGTCACCAGGTATTAAAAGCCTTGTGAATCTATATGCTGACGATTAATCGGTTTATTTATGTGATTCATTATCTTCAGTTCCCAACTTCCTGGACATTTAGTAAACTTTTAGTTAATACAATTACCTGAGATGAAAGGGAAGTCATGCCTAAATCATTCCTTTACCTACCTCGGACTAAAAACTAAAAGCTTTTATAGCTCAATACTTTAAAAATGGAAAAGGTTCTCATACCTTCTCCAAAAAAACTATTTACCATTGTCTTGATTCAGCTATCCTCTCATTTTCCCATTCTAATCTCTAAAGCAAACTAATATAGATATATAGATATCTATATATCTATATAGATAGATATATAGTAATAAAATAGTATTACTGGGCTGCAAATGTGAGTTGCTTTACTTCTAAGCATCGGGGTTCCGCTCGTGATGACTGATCATTGTAGCAGCTGATGAAGTTGGTCATCATCCACTCGCTGATGAGATTTTCCATTTAATTTAACATAAAGGTCATTTGTTTGAAGTCTTGTTTGTCACCCCCCCCCAAAAAAGCCCTTTTTTTGAAAACAGATGAATAGTTTATTTTAAATCAAGTCCATTCAACTTTGATTCCATGAAGTCGTAAATGTGACTTAAGCGTTTGTTTTTTGTTTTATTTTGGGGCCTCGTCTTCATCCTCAGGACTGAATGCGTCTTTGTGGCCATGACTGACGAAATGAAACCATTATATATCCATAACAATTCAAATGTTTTATGAGAAGAAGATGACGTCAAATGGCCTTTTGCCTGAGCGAAGGAACATTATGAGAACATAATTTAATTGCTTAAGGAAAAGGGTTTCATATTAAAGTTTTTACAATGTTCTGAAATCTCATTCATCTCAAATTTACCAGTTTAAGTTGAAAACTTTGCGACTCCAGAGAAAGATTTGAAAGCAGCTTGTGTCGATAGTTATAGTAAGTCTATTAATACGAGCCTTTAACTAATACAGCGTAAATGGTCGTCTGATGGATTAAATTATTATAAGAAAAACAAAATGTACGAAAGCATCAGTTGTTTCATTGTTTTTGGCAACGCAGCAAGATATGAGCAAGATTATTTTAAAAACAAATCTTACTGGATCCAAAGTTTTTTCCATCTCTTCCTCGCAAGGAGGCGAGGAAAGGAATCGAGGAGGCACAGAATCATGAAATGATGAAAACCCTTAGACACCAAAAGCTGGCCCAGGTTGAAAAATACTGGAGTTACACTTTAAGGATTTTAATTTAACAGATGATCATGTGACTAATTTCTCTGCTTGTAGAATTTTTATTTATTCCAAATTCTTGTTATATTTTGCATTTATTGCATTAAAAGTACTGCATTTTGTACAGATAACCATTTATTTAATAAGTAGGAGCATTCGTGTTTTGAGTTGCTTGTTTTTTTATTTCTTTGCGTTGTTTCATGGTGTTAAACATTTAAATTAAAATATTTAAGGGGGAAAAAAATATATTTTTCAGACATTTAAAAGATACGAGATGATGGAAGTCCATTTTGTAGGAAAGCAGGAAATGTAGTTTGTTGTTGGAGAAACAATAAGACTTTGTGAGGTTGTTTTTAATCTTGTCCTCTGACTTCTCTCAGCTCTCCTCGTCGGGTTTGTGTTGACGATGGCGAACTACAGCTTCTTCTCCTCTCTGCTGGCCTTCTTCATCACCTCCTCCAAACTCACCAAGTGGGGAGAGGCGCAGAAGAGGAAGATAGACTCCGAGTACAAAGAAGGTGAGAGAAGTGAAAGGCGTGCTCAGTGTCTTATTTTAAGATCAGTTCGAAGTACTAACGGTTGTGTTTTTGTTAGGAGGCCAGAGGAACTGGATTCAGGTCTTCTGTAACGGAGGCGTTCCCACCGAGCTGGCCCTGCTCTACATGATCGAGGTGAACACAGGGTCCTTCTACTCTGGAGGATTTATTGATTGATCAGTAAAGTACATGTACCTCTGAGATAAGGCGGTAAAGTAGAAGTACCTTGAACTTGTACTTTACTCTGGAGGATTTATTGATTGATCAGTAAAGAGTAAAGTACATGTACCTCTGAGATAAGGCGGTAAAGTAGAAGTACCTTGAACTTGTACTCCAGTAAATGTACTTGGTTACATTCCGCCTCTCGTCTGTGGTAAACAAACCTGCTGTTAATCCAGGTGGTTCGCCTGTAAACGTTTGTTTGTTCCTCACTGTAGTAAATAAAATGGCGGCTGTGTTCTCAGGTGGGTCCGGGTGAGATCGCCGTAGACTTCAGCAAACAGTACACGGCCTCCTGGATGTGCCTCTCTCTTCTGGGCGCGCTCGCCTGCAGCTGCGGGGACACCTGGGCGTCGGAGGTGGGGCCCGTCCTCAGCCAATCACAGCCCAGGCTCATCACCACCTGGGAGGAGGTCCCAGCAGGTGAGGGCTGATGTACAGCTGCAGCTGTCTTTATTATTAAACTTTATTCACACAGCAACTTTCACAACATCAAATTTAATTTAAAACGGGGAACTCAAGAAGTGAAAACAATAAAATCCCCCCAAAATAGGATAATACTTCTAAAAAAAACAACTTGAAAGTGGTAAAAAAAAAAAAAAACATAATAATAAGTATGATAAATACAAATATAAAATAAAAACGGTTAAAAAAAGGTTGTAAAAAGAAGTTACTTGTGATGGGAGTTTTTTCCCAAACCGTTGGTTCGCAGTAATCTAGTCGAGAAAACCTTTTGCCAGCTTCCAAAGAAAAGTAACTGGAAATATTTAGATGGTTTCACAGATTTTAATCTGTTTTAAAGCAAAAGGTTTTGGTGAAAATTAAAAATGTGAAAACGAAATGTTTTTTGATGAATGATCACAATCTGAAGCTTTTTCTGATGGAAGCGTTCGTCTCTCGCGTGGTGCGTTCAAGGACCGTCGGAACCGTTGGATAATTATGTCTTTTTAAATGATCGTTAAAGAAAACAAGATTTTCACTCCCGCTGGCGTTCTTTCTTTTTTTGGGGTTAAATTATATCTTTGTAATGTTGTTATGTGATTTTATAACTCAGCTCAGAGTCAGAGAATTTCAGAGAATTTCAGAGAATTTCAGAGAATTTCAGAGAATTTCAGAAAAATAAAAAAAAAAATTGAAAACTTTAGGATTTTTTTTTAAAATGTTAGAAAAAAATAGAAAATTTTAGATTTACAACATTTCTTGCTGTTTTCTGACGTAAAACTCATATCACCGCCATATAACGTGACGGATTATAGATAAAACAAACGTGTTTATTACTGGAGGAGAAGAACGGAGGAGCAGCAAAACATTTTTATTATCCGTGATTTAACAGCCGCACTTTGTTTGATCACCGATTTAAGTCTCAGTCAGTTCATTAGTTTAAGTTTGCTTTATTTATTGTAAACAGAAGCTCTTCTGGGTAAAAACCCGTAAACCTGCTTTTGTTTTGTTCATTTGGATCTTTTCTCTCATTTTTCCGCTCCAGGAACAAACGGAGGCGTGACTCCCGTCGGATTGGTCGCCAGTTTCCTCGGCGGGCTCGCGGTGGGCGTGGCTTACTACGCCACGCAGATCCTATTGGTGGACGACCTGAACATGGCGCACCCCCAGTGGCCGATCATGGTGTACGCCGGCATGGCCGGCCTGCTGGGCTCGTTGCTGGACTCGTTCCTGGGAGCTCACATGCAATACTCCGGTAGGAAGTATCAATATGCAGATTATTATTCATTAATTCATCATTTGGTCTTTGAATTGAAGGAGAAAATGTTTTTTTGAGTCTCTTACGCCCACGTTGACGTCTTTATGTTGACTGTTTTGTAGAGAAACAAGCTAATGTTTACATTTAAGAAGCTTCATTATTACCTTTAAGCCTAAAAACTATTTATAGTCTCTCAGATTAATCGCTCATTTAACTTTCTGTCGATTGACTAAATAATAAATTCCACCTCTGACTGTTTATTGTGGAGCAACAAAACTCCCCTAATATTTCTATGCAGATGATGAATCACAAATTAACATATTATTTCACCACAATAACCACATACTGTACAACCGTCTGGTTACTCAGCGGTCCTGAGTACAAGTAAAAATACTAAAGTAAATACTAAATATTAGAGTTAATTCGTTAAATTGTGAGAAAACTAATAAACAGTTTTTCATGTAAAAACATTTCATTGTTCCAGCTGCTTTCCCTTTTACTTATTTGAGTTTATTTTAAAAAATGTTGGTTTGTTGGTTAAAAAAAAGTAAAATATTGTGACATACTATGTTATTTTTATGACTTAATGTATGTTTCTAGTATTTACTTTCATAAGAGATACTAAAGTATTACTTTAATAACAGATACTAAACTATTACTTTTATAAAAGATACTAAAGTATTACTTTAATAAGAGATACTAAACTATTACTTTTATAAAAGATACTAAAGTATTACTTTAATAACAGATACTAAACTATTACTTTAATAAGAGATACTAAACTATTACTTTAATAAGAAATACTAAACTATTACTTTAATAACAGATACTAAACTAATACTTTAATAAGAAATACTAAACTATTACTTTAATAACAGATACTAAACTATTACTTTCATAAGAGATACTAAACTATTACTTTAATAACAGATACTAAACTATTACTTTCATAAGAGATACTAAACTATTACTTTAATAACAGATACTAAACTATTACTTTTATATATTTTGTTGATCCATAAGTTCCATGTGAGTCATCCGACTTGTTTACAAGCCTGTAAATGAATTGTTGATGAATTGTTGATGAATTGTTGATGAATGAATTGTGTCGCTGAGGCTTCAGAGTGTAACTGAAGGCTTCCCCCTCTCGGTCTCCAGGCTTCGACGCGAGCATCGGGAAGGTGGTGAGCTACGAGTCCGCCACCACCCGGAGGATCTGTGGGAAACCGATCCTGGACAACAACGCGGTGAACCTGTTCTCCTCCGTCATCATGGCGCTCGTGCTGCCCGGGCTGGCGTGGGGGATGTGGCCTCGATAGACACGCCCACCGGCCTCGATAGACACGCCCACCGGCCTTGATAGACACGCCCACCGGCCTCAATAGACACGCCCACCGGCCTCGATAGACACGCCCACCGGCCTCAATAGACACGCCCACCGGCCTCGATAGACACGCCCACCGGCCTCTGGGCACAAAGACATTTGAGTCGCGTGTCGGACACAAAGACACTCGGGTCATGTATCGTTACATGATGGACGCTTAAGAGACTGAATGTCACGGAGAAGGAAATCAAAACATTTAAAAGTGTTTCTCACATTTATCCAACGATGCAACTGACTGATAATTATCTCAATATAACAGCTGATTAACTTTGCATTTCACTATTTAAGACCGATTTCTGCTAAAGTCACAGCACTAATTTCTAAAATGACCCTCAGTCTGCACATTATGAAATTACTTCTTTAAAGACACGTTTCCTGCCATGCACTGATTTAATAAACTGGTCCATTCTGAATTAAGTGTGTGTTTCGTTTGTCAAAGTGTGTGAATCTGTCATAGTATGTTGACTTTTAATTTTAGGATCTCATAAAAAGAAAAGTATAGTAAGTCGTAAAAAGTGCTAGTATGAGAAACAGTAATACATGTCAGAGAATAGTATATTGAAAAGTCATTAAAAAAGTTATTGTATGGTAAGAAGTAAAAATCCAGTGTAATGTCAAAAAAAGTCATCAAAAGATATATAGTGTAATATGTAAAAATAAAAAAAGTTATAGTATATGTATAAATAAAAAAAAAATATTTATAGTGTAATATGTAAAAATCAAAAAAATTATAGTAAGTAAAAATCAAAAACATTATAGTAAGTAAAAAAAAAAAGAAGTAATAGTATATATAGTTAGGATGTCATGAAAATAAATGTCATGGTAAAGTATGTCCTAAACAGTGTATAAAAAGTAAAAGTATAGTATGTCATAAAATAGTATTTAAAAAATATTTAAAATATTTAAAAAAATAAAAGTTTTTGAAAAATAAAAAGTCATAGTATATAATATCCCAGTTCTGACTTGGCAGCTAAAAACTATAATATAGTACCTTTAGAATTTAAATACACTAATAACATCAGATAATAATGATTCAAGTAAGGTGGATACAAAAATATTTGAAATTCTTAGTTTTAAATTAGTGCCAGTGAAAACAAATGTCAAAAGTTAATTATTTATTTAACAAGGTAAGATATTAAATTCAAGACATATTGTTTTCCACAGGCGATATGATTTTATTATTACATTTTGTATTTCCGATAGAGTTGCAGCACAAGATCACAACACAAATTCAACTTTCTGAGGATTATTTTGGGATATTTTCCAAAAATGGCAGCAGACATTGCGACAGACATTATTATATATTTGGAAATAAAACCTGTGGAAGCTCGTTCCTGCATCCAACACAAATTAAAACATACATCCTTAATTTTTACTATAACAATACATTTGATTTCAGGCATATTTCATGTAACCAAAGGACAGTTAACATACAGAAAACAGCAACAACAAAAAATTATAATTTAATACAAAGTTTGGCTAAAACTAGATTATGTATAAATCATTCATGTGAGATACTAATGAAAATTTTATATTTTTAATCATATATAACTTTATTTATGTCGTGCTTTTTTTAATAATGGGCTTCCATACACAAGAAGCACCAGACAACACAAATTGTTTTTGACAATCATTTTCCTAAATTTTGTTCCTTGAGGCCACAGTGTGAACGGAGACAATAACTATTGTTTCACTTGTTATATAGTTTGTTTTTTACTTGAGAGTTAAAAAAAAAAAAGTAAAATAATTAGTAAAGCTAAAAATAACAAACTGATATTTTGGGAATTGTACTTTTCTAATTTAATTTAATTAATTAAAAATAAATTGACCCTCTCGTGTATCTTATTGGATAATTTTACACAATAATAGATGCTGATATTCTCGTTTGCTGAAGATATTTATATAACTTTTGTCACTATTGAGACTCCATAAGTACACACCAGGCTGTGTATTAATGGCATGAAATGTCACCAAAACATAGTAAGGGTGGGGGTGGGGGTGAGGGTGGGGTGGGGGTGGGGGGGGGGGGGGGCACATGTGGGTGTTCAGGCAGTGGTGGTGAGGTCCTTCTTGCCAATCTGGCAGTAGAGAATCATGGAGAAGACCATCCCGAAAATCTGCAGAGAGAGAGAGGAAACATGTTAAAGACAGACATCATACTAAAATATAAGTTTTGTCTTTAGTTAAAAAACTGTGTATTTATAATATAATAAAATTTTGTAAGACTTTAAATGATCTCCAATCGTGGCTCGGCACAGTTACAAAGAGTAAACATTAATTGTGGCGTACCCCAGGGCGTGACCCTGGGCCCCTTTGTTTTCATTAATTAGATTCTATTACCCTAAAATAAGAAAGATGTTTTACCGAAGTACAAACAGCAATACTACAATGTAAAAATACTATGCTGCAAGTAGAAGTCCTGCATTAAAAAGTAAAAGTACAAAAGTAGTAGCATCAAAAGTGCTTGCTAAGCAGAATGGCCGAATAGAGTATGAATTATATTGGATTAAAATGCTTAGTCTTCCAGCTTTGTGAAGGTGGAGTTAATCAGGACTGGGTAGTAATCTATAATAACATCATACTTTATATTTGTTCATTATATGTTTTTATTAATAATCTGAATCTAGAAATGAACTAAAACTGTCAGGTAAATATAACAAAGTAAAAAGCACGTGGAGTAGAAGTATGAAATAGCAAAAAATGGAAATACTCAAGTAAAGTACCTATAAATTGTATTTAAGTACATACATTTTTACACAGAAAGTTTTAATATATTTCACCTCAACCCCAAATGTAGTTATTTACCGTATATTTATACTTCTTAAACGTGCAGGATGTATTCATACAATACTTTTAGCAGCAGTTTCTGGTGGGGAATTAAAGTGTGTGTGTGTGTGTGTGTGTGTGTGTGTGTGTGTGTGTGTGTGCGCTCACCAGCAGGATGGCGATGGAGAAGGCGATTCCCAGCACCACCTCCATGTGTTTCTCCATCAAACTGATGATTTGGGTGGAGCAAGGCTGCGGGAGGAGAACATGACATCATCAGAGGAGAGCATGACATCATCAGAGGAGAGCATGACATCATCAGAGGAGAGCATGACATCATCAGAGGAGGAGAGCATGACATCATCAGAGGAGAACATGACATCAGAGGAGGAGGAGAGCATGACATCATCAGAGGAGAGCATAACATCATCAGAGGAGAGCATGACATCATCAGAGGAGAGCATGACATCATCAGAGGAGGAGAGCATGACATCATCATCAGAGGAGAACATGACATCAGAGGAGGAGAACATGACATCAGAGGAGGAGAACATGACATCAGAGGAGGAGAGCATGACATCATCAGAGGAGGAGAGCATGACATCATCAGAGGAGGAGAACATGACATCAGAGGAGGAGAACATGACATCAGAGGAGGAGAGCATGACATCATCATCAGAGGAGAGCATGACATCATCAGACTGATCCATGACCTTCTATCTGAGTTAGAGATGTTTAACCCCGTAGAGCTGGTCTCACCGTGGAGTAAAGGGCGGAGGAATTGCAGGCCGGCTCGGTGGCGTTGCAGCGGCAGGAGTCGGGAACCTTCGTCCAGTCGGACGGTCCGTTCACGAGGCCGCAGCACTTCAGCTGCAAGGAGACGAGACGCAGCTGATCAATAACTGATCAATAACACATAAAAAATGAACTATTTAGATAATTGATTTAAGGCAGAATACCCAAAACGCTCTCGTTCCAGTGTCTTAATTGTGAGAATTTGCTACTTTTCTTTGTCAAATGTAACTGAAAAGTGTGTTGGCCTGATTGAATAAAAAAATAAAAGGGAGATTATAGTTGGATTATAGAGTATTTTTCACATTTTTGGACATTTTAGAGACAAAACAATTAATCAATACTGAAAATTGCAACATGCAGCGTTCCATATGTCAGATGACTGAATCCTGTATTTATGCTTGTACTGTGTGCGCCCTCTAGTGGCCCTCTAGTGGCCCTCTAGTGGCCCTCTAGTGGCTCTCTAGTGCCCTCTAGTGGCCCTCTAGTGGCCCTCTAGTAGCCCTCTAGTAGCCCTCTAGTGGCCCTCTAGTAGCCCTCTAGTAACCCTCTAGTAGCCCTCTAGTAACCCTCTAGTAGCCCTCTAGTAGCCCTCTAGTGGCCCTCTAGTAACCCTCTATTGGCCCTCTAGTGGCCCTCTTGTGGCCCTCTAGTGGCCCTCTAGTAGCCCTCTAGTGGCCCTCTAGTAGCCCTCTAGTGGCCCTCTAGTAGCCCTCTAGTAGCCCTCTAGTGGCCCTCTAGTAGCCCTTTAGTGGCCCTCTAGTAGCCCTTTAGTGGCTCTCTAGTGCCCTCTAGTGGCCCTTTAGTGGCCCTCTAGTAACCCTCTAGTAGCCCTCTAGTAACCCTATAGTAGCCCTCTAGTGGCCCTCTAGTAACCCTCTAGTGACCCTCTAGTGGCCCTCTAGTAGCCCTCTAGTGGCCCTCGAGGTATTTAAAGTTCCTGATGTTTGCAGAATAAATGTAAACGAGTTAGAATTGTTGTGGTCATCAAAGATGATTGTTCATCAAAGGGAAGTGACACAATAATGCCATTAAAATGTAAATAGTTCACTAAGGAAATGTAATTTTGATAAATCATTCTCACATATTGTTGATTTTTACCCTCAAAAGACAAAATTAATCACTAATTTCAAATAATTTTCTACTTTTTAAATTTTATTTTCACTTTTAATAACTCAGAAGCCACAAAATCATATTTTGTGGAAATGTATTAAAGTTTCCTCTGACATCAACTGTGTGTGTGTGTGTGTGTGTGTGTGTGTGTGTGTGTGTGTGTGTGTGTGTGTGTGTGTGTGTGTACCTCCGCCTGTAGCTTCTCCAGGTCGTTCCTCACGTTCTCCGGTTGGTCCGACAGCGGGGTTAACTTCTCCAGCCGCTCCTTCACCCAGTCCTTCACCTGCAGAGCAACAAAGTATCAAACATGAAGTCTGACTGCTCACCAACCTGCGGGACACGAGGATGACATCACTTCCTGTCTTACCCTCTTCTCCTCCACGGCTCCCAGGATGCCGAGCGCCAGCAGGAGGATGAAGATGACGAGGAGGCTGACGAAGAACTGAGGGATAGAGGAGGATGAAGAGCAGGGTTGTTACATGAAAATTATAATTATTCCTACAAAAAATATCTCTATATACAAAGATGAGCCGGAATTTCGAACATCAACAGTTAAAGCAAAATAATAATAATAATAATAATTATTATTGTTATTATTATTATTATTATGCCATAATACGACATTTTACCAGAATACTGTCACGTTTTTGTTGTAAGAAGAAGTCATAAAAAGATCATTACAATCTTTAAATTAAAGATTAAATTAAATTGATATTATAGTATGTCAAAAAGTTATAAAAAAAACCGTTGTTAAAAATAGTCATAAAAAAGTCATAATATAGTATGTCAAAGAATTATATAGAAGTCATAAGAAGTCATAGTAAAGTATATTAAAAAAGTCAGAAGAAGTCATCATATAGTATGTTTCAAAAATGTTATTAAAAAGTAATAAAAAGTAATAATAGAGCATGTAAAAAAAGTATTTCAAAACAGTCATGTTGAAAAGTATATTAGAAAAGTTAGGAAAAAGTCATAGTATATAGTACGTCATACAAATAGAATATATATATTGTTATACATATATATATAAATATATATATATACTAACATACTATATTTAGTTCTTTTTTATGACTTTTTAATCATTCATCCTATTTTATATATATATATATATATTTATATATATATATATATATATTGTTATACATATATATATATAAATATATATATATACTAACATACTATATTTAGTTCTTTTTTATGACTTTTTAATCATTCATCCTATTTTATATATATATATACTAACATACTATATTTAGTTCTTTTTATGACATTTTAATCATTCATCCTATTTTATATATATATTTATATATATATATATTTATATATATATATATTGTTATACATATATATATATATATATATATATATATATATATATATATATATATATATATATATAAATATATATATATATAAATATATATATATATATATATTAATATATATAATATAATTATATATATATATATAATATATATATATATATATATATAAATATATATATATATATATATAATATATATATATATATATATAAATATATATATATATATATATATATATATATATAAATTAGGATAAATGAAATATAATATAGTCCTACGATCAGCAGCATGCAGCGGTTCTCCCTGATGGCTCCGCAGCAGCCCAGGAAGCCGAGCACCATGATGATCACGCCGATGGCGATCATCAGGTCGATGCCGGGGATCGCCTCATTGGTGATCTGTGGAGAGACGTCAGTATGCATCAGCATCTCTACACCGATGGTAGCGCAAATATATTAAAAACATTGGTATCGTGTGATGGGCTCTCAGGACACAAGGAGAAACTGATGCTCCGGAAGACACAGCTTCTATATTTCTGGGCAGCTTTTGTCTTCCATAAAAACATTTCACGTATTTTCTGTGTGTTATATTTCATCCCCATATTTAAACCGGAGGTCTCACCAGGTTTCCGTCCTTGTGTATTTTCAGGTAGATGGAGACGCCGAGGAGGATGCAACCACTCAGCTGTAGACGAGACGGAGAGGAAACGTAAACACAACATGGCCACAAAAAAAAAGCTTTTATTGTGAAGAAAAAACTTCAGCGACTCAAATTCCACGACGTCAACTTTACATACACAACATTTGTTTGACTAGGAAGTACAAAATGTAAACCATCATTTTTTATTTTAAAATAAATATGAAACAAAACTTAAATCATATCCTATAAACTTAATAATATAAATTTAAATAAAACACAATCACAAAGCTTGTTTACAGGATATATATAAACGCTAATGATTATATATATATATATATATATATATATATATATATATTGTATTATTTATAAAAAGAAATATGTGTTTTCTTTTTACCAGTGTTTGTTGTTGTAATACTCTTTATGGCCACTAGAGGCTGAAGCGCACAAGATACATATATTTTGCTTTTATAAGTTCTGTAAACAATAACTTTTACAGAACTGTAAACACAGCTTGTTTACAGGATATATATAAACGCTAATGATTGTATATATATATATATATATATATATATTTTTTTTTTTTTTTAATTATTATTATTATTATTTTTTTTTATATATATATATAAAATAAAAAATAAATATATTTTTTTTCTTTTTACCAGTGTTTGTTGTTGTAATACTCATTATGGCCACTAGAGGCTGAAGCGCACCACTACCTCACGTCCTTAACAGGACTAAAAGTATTCACGTCTTCTTCCGGCTGAGTTTTAATTCCTACATGTACTCGAAAAAACACAACATACATATATTTTGCTTTTGTAAGTTCCGTAAACAACAACTATTTTTCTCACTGGCCCCTCAAGGCTTCCGTACAGTAATGGGGGATCTGGATCAGGACTCCCTGAGGACTCAGCCGTCAATTAAGAGACTTGGGATGTACCCAATCACGCTGCTGTGGATCGATGGAAGAGCCGGAAACCAGGAACCAGACCCCGTCGACCAGAGCGGCTGATTACAGATTAAATCCGTTAAATGGATGTAAATGAAGAAGAATGTTGACAAACAAAAGGCTGCTCCACCTCATTATGAAAACTGCATTTTTTTTCATTATATGTACGAAGAATTCACTTAAAGTTTGTTAACGGCATGTTTTCTTTATGTAATGTGTTGAGTAACGCAATACTTATATTTAATAATAAATAATTATTAACTGTTTATTTACTTGGAGTTAGATTAAGTAAAATCTTCTGAACCTTTTAATATATAATATTAGATTTTACAGTTTATTAACATTAACTTTACTCATTTAATTTTATATTATTTCAATGTGTTAATTTACTTCAGAATGTAATTAAATAACAATTTATTATTATTATCATTATAACTTCTATCGCACTTCCCAAATTGCAGCAATTTACAAAGTATATACATATATATATATATATATATATACATATATATATATATATATATATTGTTCATATACATGTACAAATATTTAAACATACTATCCTTTAGGTTTAAAGCTGAAACGATTATTTGATCAATCAATTAGTTAATTGACAGAATATTGAACAGGAACTATTTAAATTTTAAAAGATTGTGAGTAAAAAGCAAGAATATTTTACTTATTTCAATTTGAATAAATATCTTGTTTAATCTCAACACTCGTTACAATTTGATTTAAAGAAAATGACAAAAACATGTTTTTTCTGGGTTTTTTTACATTTTATAAGCAAAACAATTAATCAAGAAAATAATAACATTAATGAAAATAATCATTAGTTGCATTCCTAAGCTTCTCTATTTGATTTAATTTGATTTAATGCCCATATTTTCCATTAACTTTACAATGTTAATGACCCTTTGTCATGTTTCTGAATGATATTTTTTTAATGCTATAAATAAACACTAACGTCTACAGTAAAGAAAAGAAAATGATGGATGATTCATTCATTCCACTTCTGAATGAACGGAAACAGACAAACAGAAAAAGGACGCGACCTCTGTGCTCACAATAGAAGCGCGCGCACACACACACACACACACACACACACACACACAGACACAGACACACACACTCACACGCGGTGTCACCACACCCTGAGTTAAGTTGTACTTTCAGGCTGAAGGTTGAATAAATAATAGCGTAACCAGGATTTACTGAGTCACACCCTCACATCACCTGACCAGTGAAACCACAGTGATTTGTTTGTTTTGTTTGTTTTGTTTGTTTTGTTTGTTTTGTTTGACCAGCAATGACCTCAGCTGAGAGTTAAAGTCAACGCTTCAGCAGTGATGGAAGGAGAAGTCCAGTGTTTTACTTAAAGCTAAGGTTGGAAATATTCATGTTATATTATATATATTATATATTATAAATCAAACTCGCTGCCTGCTTCATGTGTTAAACCTGCATTCTTTCTCCTGACCACCAGGGGGCGACTCCTCTGGTTGTATAGAAGTCAAAGCTTCATGTGTTAAAGCTGCATTCTCTCTCCTGACCACCAGGGGGCGACTCCTCTGGTTGTATAGAAGTCAAAGCTTCATGTGTTAAACCTGCATTCTCTCTCCTGACCACCAGGGGGCGACTCCTCTGGTTGTATAGAAGTCAAAGCTTCATGTGTTAAAGCTGCATTCTCTCTCCTGACCACCAGGGGGCGACTCCTCTGGTTGTATAGAAGTCAAAGCTTCATGTGTTAAAGCTGCATTCTCTCTACTGACCACCAGGGGGCGACTCCTCTGGTTGAATGAAAAATATAATAAAAAAATTCAGCTTTAAAAGGAACCAAACAGAGTTTTGGGCTCGTAGGACAGTGTCATCACAGAAGTTCAGATTGTTTGAATAACAAACAACTCTGCTGGTGGAAACATTGAGTTATTCTGCTGACTGGTCTGTTGTTCCCTCATGGAACAAAACAAAACTGCTCCAACTGTTAATACCTTTACTTTTACATTTCAGAGGTAAATATTTGACTTTTAATTCACTACTTTTATCTGACAGCTTTAGTTATTTTACAAATTAAGATTTTTGCACACAAAACATATAAAGAGTTTATAAACTATGTTGTTAATTTATAAATTAAACAGTTAAACTGAAAATCTGTTGATTGAGAGAAAGATTTAACAATTTTGATGTTGTCAGTTGGTTTTTCCTGTAAAAATATTTGCTGGTTTGAATAATATTAATGTTTTATAAATCATGTTAATAATGTTGATGTAATTGTAATAATGTGCATAATGTTAATTTTATAGTAATAACGCTAATGTATTGAAACTAAAGCTAATGTATTTGTGATAACGTTAATCGTGTTAATGTATAAGTAGTTATGTTAATAATGTTAATGTTTTAGTAATAATGTGAATAATGTTCATGTTTAAGTAATAATATTAACAATGTTCATGTTTTAGTAATAATGTTAATAATGTTAATGTTTTAGTAATAATGTTAACAATGTTCATGTTTTAGTAATAATGTGAATAATGTTCATGTTTAAGTAATAATGTTAATAATGTTCATGTTTAAGTAATAATGTTATTAATGTTAATGTTTTGGTAAGAATGTTAATAATGTTAATGTTTTAGTAACAAATGCATATAATATTAATTCAAAAGTAGTAATTCTAATGTATTAGTAAAACTGTTAATGTTAATGTTTTAGTGATATTTCTAATATTGTTAATATATTCGTACTTGTGTTAATAATGTTAATGTATTAGTAATATTGTTGAGGTTTGGACTAAACATTATGAAAGTGTCTCTGAGTAATTAAAACGCCATTTCTCACTATTTATACAAAACAAATCAATCGATTAATGGAGAAAATAATCAGTAGATTAATCCATAATGAAAATAATCATTAGTTTATAGTTCAAAATGAGCTCCAGCTCAACCAACTACACAGTAAATTAATTTATGAGTAATAATAATCTAATGATAGAATATATAATAGTAGAACAATCCCAGTTTAAATACTTTTTTTACTACATTTTACTGATTATAATGACATATTTTACAGTAACAGAGTATTTTTAATGTGCGGTATTAGTACATTTACTTAAGTAAAGGATGTGAGACTGTACTTCCCATACAATGCACCCATACAAAGCTGGTGTTTATATTTTAAGGTGGTTCCCAACGGTTACAGGCCAAACAAACCTGAATAGCCTCCATTCAGAGTTGTGGCTCTTTGTTATCCCCTAAACATCTTTATAGTCAAAGCTGTGGGATTCAAACCTGCGTCACTGTAACAGCAACACAAACCTGCAGAGCAGCATAGTCTCACATCCTTCAGCCGGTCTGAAAAACAAACACACCCTCCGAGCTCGTAGAGGCACGTCGGCTCTGAACCGAGATTAGAGGGATCATCTGGATTAGAAATGACCAAGATTACATTAATCTGTAGTAAATCAGGATTACACTGATCAAGGATTACACATGATTGGGATTACAGTCGACAATAATTACAGTAAATTGGGATTACGGTTGTTTGGGATTAGTTAATTATGGATACAGTTGACAGGGTTGAGATTAATTACAGTAACAGTTAATCAGGATTACATCCGATCAAGACTACTAGGTTGGGATTATAGTTGATCAGGAATGTAGATAGGTGGGATTTAAATTGATTTGGAAACAGTTAATCAGGATTTAAACTAATTAGGAATCTAGTGGAGCGGGATTACAATTGATGAGTCAACTGATTCAGGATGAAAAAATATTTATGAATACAATTAATCAGGAACACGGTTGATCAGAATTACAGTTTATCAGGATTTAATTAGATATTTATTAGAGATTATTGGAACTGCAGCTGATCTGGAATCAAATAAATCCGGATTACATGATCAGGACTGAGATTAATTCAAATTACAGTCAATCAGGATTACATCTGATCAGGATTATAGTCGACAAACATTACATCTGATCAGGATTATGGGTATAAAATCTTAAATTTGATTTGGATCCCAATTTATTGGAATTGCAATTGATCAGGATTATAAAGGATCGGGATTACTTCTGAACTGGATCACAGTTAATCAGAGTACATTTTCAGTTTTGCAAATTTGCAAATTTCAAGATTACATTTGATCGGCATTGAAGTAAAATTGGGATTATAGCTCATCAGGGTAACATGTGATCAAGCTAACAGTTGATAAGCATTAAAGTTAATTTGGATATTTACGAATCTCGATTATAGTTAATTACTTAAACAGTTGATTGGGATTACAGTTCAGAAGGATTACCGCTCCCGTTTCTTCTTCCTGTCTCTTTAACTTGTCTCTTATTGTTTATTTTTCTTGCCTTCTGTTTATATCAGACTATATAAATAAATACATTTGACATGTTTGTGTCTAAATGTACAGACATCGACTGAGCCTTTATGTCCCTGCTGGGTTCCTGTAGATGAATCTGCACTGTTGAGATCAATATTGTTCACTGCACAGCAAGTGTCTGTCCTTCTTGGGTAGTAACTAATAAACTTTGTGATTATAATGATAAGAATAATGACACGGTGCTGGTTCTGTCGGTTAAACTAGAAAGGGGGCGGCTCATTCCTCAGCAGTGACTCGGAGGCAGCGGGTACCACGGTAGTAATGAGTCATCGTGTAACTGAGATACAAACTGATCTGCTGGATTCTTTGTACATCCATCGGACCAGCGAGCAGACGAGGCGGTGTCATTACACAATAACACAAAGTTACAGCAGGTGTGTACAGTCATGAGCCCACTGAGCCTCTGAAAGACAACCCACTGGGTTTGGGCCCTCGTTGAGGTTACTCTGACTCAACAAGCTTTACATTTAATTCAGACACTATTTCTAGAAGGTTGTATAACTCATGGTTGACAGTTGGACATCATTATGAACCAGACTGGAACCATAGACCGTATATAAGAAGTGGACATAACCACCATGACGTCACCCGTTGGTTTGTGGACTGCCGTTTTGAAGCCACAAGTTCGGCATTTTGGCTGTCACCATCTTGTTTTTGGCTCTCACCATCTTGGTTTGGTTTTTGGCCATTGCCATAGTGGTTTTGGTTTGTGGTCATGTTGGTTTTTGGCTGTCAAGCCATTGTGATTTTTGGTTATCACCATCTTGGTTTGTTTTTTTGACGATCGCTATCATGGATTTTGGCAAAAAAAAACACGGACAACTCCCAGACAAAACAATGCTGTGGTAGAGACCTGTCAATCACCTTGTAGCCCCGCCCCTAAAGCATCCCCTGCTTTATGGTCTGTTTGACTCTAAATGGACCATAATTTACTAAATGAACATCATGCTGTATTGAAGAAGACTTGAAGAAGAAACTAGTGACTTTATATTGTTCTATTTATATCTCGATCAAATTAATAGAGAATATTAATATTGTTGGGTGTATTAGTAGTATAGTACTGCATCATATAATGTGTTCTTTTAAGTATAAATTACGTTATTTATAGACACAACTGTTGAAAAGTTGGTGATCTCCTGCCACCAGTTGATAGTCAGACGTCTGAGAGGACTACTCTTTAGTCTGAATGGTCTCTGCTGCTTCTATAGTGTAGAAAGTCTCTCTACTAACACATTGTTTAGTTCAGTAGACGGAGAACAAAGCGCTGTTCAAAGGTTCAACTGAAAGAGACAAAGATCCTCTGAGCTACAGCTGAAGAAGAAGAAAAGGAATCAGCAGTTATTGGTCAAAGAAACTGGAAGTTTAGATTTAAACAGGAACAGCTTCCTGTTTCAGTGTTTCACTGATAAAAGCAGCCTAAAACAAGCTGGATTAACTTTATCAAAGCTCTTCTTCAGACTTCACAGTAGAAATAGAAGGTTAGTCTGTTAGCTCTGTTGGAATATGAGCTTCTTCAATCAGAATATTTACAGTTCAATAGTGATCGAGGGTCACATCAAACGTAACGTCATGTAACACTGCAGGGAAGTTTGAATCCTTTCATTCACACTGTTTTAAATGTAAATAAACCATCTGGTGTTTGAATTATACTTTTTTTATCTTTTAGAATAGAAACATCAATAAAACATCAAATAAGTGGAGAGAAATAGATCTTTTCCAGTGTCCATGTTTGCTCCTCTGTTTTTAAGCATCACTTAGCAGCTAAAAGCTACTGCAGAGCCATTAGTTAAAAACTTTTAATAAGAGCCCTGCCCCACCCTCACCATCATCACCATCACCATCATCATTAGGTAAACACATCATGTCCACTATGTCCGCTGAGTGGGTAGAATCAAGTTAACATTGATTTAACATCATTTCTGGGAACACGGACTGAAATAAACTCAGCGGGCAGCCGGACCGACGCTCAAACAGCAGCATGTTTATTTTAAACATAACTCCTGACCGTGGACAGAAAGACAGGACGGATGAGATGCCGCATGTTTTTGTTCGGAGAATGTTTTGACGCCTGGAGTTCACTTCCGTGCTCAGCAACTGGTTATCAGCTGATATCCGTCCTACGTAGTTTGATCGGCGGTCTCTATAAAAGCCGATCAGATGGCGCAAATACACATAAATAAATAATGCTACGCAATTAATAGAAGGATTTAAATAGGCCAAGTGATCGGGGATCGTATCGGTCGATACTGCTTGCAATGATCAGCAATCGGCCCACGAAATCTTCATCGTAGCACCCACACCGTTACTATTAGTTATTAATCCTGATTTAAGCAAAAGGGGAACTAGTCCTGTGGCCCAACAACAAGCGATGTGATTGGCTGAGAGACCAAAGTAAACAAACATTCCTCTAAATCAAGACGATGTAACTACAAGAATAATAAAAAAACACGGTGTCTTGAGAAGCAAGAGGGTTTACGAGAAGACGGAGGACGTCGACATGTTCAAAAGCCAGCTTGTCTTCTCGTACTGTACCACGGTGTTCGTTGAGGAGGCGGGAAACACAACGGTGCTCGACTGACACGCTAATGTTTGTAAATCAACGTGCCGTGTCTTTATATTTAACCAATGTCAACATTTTCAAATATAAAAGTGAAACCTCCATCGAAAATATGATATTATACCTTTCATATTCATGCAAACATAGCTAGTTATTGCTGTTTTGGGAGCTTATTCTTTTTAAGCCTAGCTTAACATGTGGACTTGAAGTGAGGGGAAACTACATATCCACAAATATAATGCAAATAAGTTAAAAAGAAAATCCCAAGATAACTTTGTGTTGCTGCTGAGACAACGCCCTTTTATAATGTCAATGATAAACGTGTGCATTTCTACAGCAAACCTTCAACAAGCGTTGTCAGGTTTGAGTTAAGTAAGAACTAAATCCAGTGGAACCGCAAATGAACCAACGTGGACCCCTTGGTGTTTGATGGGGAACTCCCCGAGCAGAGAATGTGAGGAAATACAGGCATGTGTATGGTTTTGGTCTGACTTGTTTGTTATTGAGGGCCGAGGAGTAACGTGATGATACGAGGCCGAGCGGTGAGCCTCGCCCTGAAATTGAGCAACCTTTTTGTTCATGGGGGGCGGGGACGTAATGGAGAGCCCAAACAACCGGTTTGACTACTGATACTGATCGGCTGAATGGAGGAAGAAAAAGAAGTGAGAGAGCAGACAGACATATATAAATAGATAGATATATAGATAGATAGATAGATAGATAGATAGATAGATAGATAGATAGATAGATAGGTAGATAGATAGATAGATAAATAGATAGATAGATAGATAGATAGATAGATAGATAGATAGATAGATAGATAGATAGATAGATAGATAGATAGATAGATAGATAGATAGATAGATACTATAGATAGATAGATAGATAGATAGATAGATAGATAGATAGATACTATAGATAGATAGATAGATAGATAGATAGATAGATACTATAGATAGATAGATAGATAGATAGATAGATAGATAGATAGATAGATAGATAGATAGATAGATACTATAGATAGATAGATAGATAGATAGATAGATAGATAGATAGATAGATACTATAGATAGATAGATAGATAGATAGATAGATAGATAGATAGATACTATAGATAGATAGATAGATAGATAGATAGATAGATAGATAGATAGATAGATAGATAGATAGATAGATAGATAGATAGATAGATAGATAGATACTATAGATAGATAGATAGATAGATAGATAGATAGATAGATAGATAGATAGATAGATATATAGATAGATAGATAGATAGATAGATAGATAGATAGATAGATAGATAGATAGATAGATAGAGAAAGTTAAAATATAAAAGAAGTAAAACGTCAAACATCTGCTCAACTTGAGTTGAGTAAAATATGTAATAACCTGCTACATCTCAGTCTAACAGAAACACATCCATAAACTCTACTAATGAATCCTGCTTCACAAAAAACAAACAATTTAAGTGAGAAAACTCCTCCAATGACAAACCAAATGAACGTCTTGGAAACCAGAATAATATGATTTAAACATCTCTAAAAAAGTAAAATAAAAAATATCTTAAATGACTATGTTTTGTTTTCCAGACTCACCCAGAAAAGGAGGTTGAAGAAGAAGAGAAGGAATTTGATGCATTTATTCACAGCCATGGCTCTTTTTTTAAATCTTTTCCTTTATTCCTTCGTCCTCAGCAGCTTCTCGCTCTCGACTCGCTGCCTTCAACCAACACGAGCTTCCCTCAGACGGAGAAACTCCCTCGGGCTGAGCAGACCTGCTCTACCTGTTTCCCTCACGAGGGAGGGAGCATCCCCTTTGCCCTTCCTCCTTCCCTTTCCTGATCCCTCCTCCTCTCTCCTACACCTCCTTCTCTCCTTATCCTGAGTAGTTCCTTTCCCTTCCTTCCTGATAGATAGATAGATATTTCATTAATCCCACAAGGGGAATTGTTTTCGCTACAGCAGCATTTTTACTTACAAGTAAGAACAATATATACAACAAATAGAATAGAATAATAATAAGAAAAATGCTTAATATATACAACAAATAGAATAGAATAATAATAAGAAAAATGCTTAATATATACAACAAATAGAATAGAATAATAATAAGAAAAATGCTTAATATATACAACAAATAGAATAGAATAATAATAAGAAAAATGCTTAATATATACAACAAATAGAATAGAATAATAATAAGAAAAATGCTTAATATATACAACAAATAGAATAGAATAATAATAAGAAAAATGCTTAATATATACAACAAATAGAATAGAATAATAATAAGAAAAATGCTTAATATATACAACAAATAGAATAGAATAATAATAAGAAAAATGCACAATATATACAACAAATAGAATAGAATAATAATATTAAATTAAATTAACTAATAAAATGAAACAGTAGTGCAAGTCCTTCTTTGCGTCCTTCTTTCCCACAAATAAAAACGATGATGGATGGATGCTTTTATTAATCCTAAATTGGGAGATTATTGTGTTACAGAAGCAGATTATCCACAGCGACAGTAAATACACGGTAAATATACACATCAATACTAGAGATGCAGAGTACATGGTATGAAGAATATGTTAGAATACACTATAAATACACAAAAATACAACATCTAGAATATAAACATGGATAACATATTGTATATATTAGATATGAGTGCAAATCTGTTGCAGTTTTAGATGTTTTAAATTAAATTAAATGATTTTCGCGTGGGAGTATAATGTGCAAATTAAATTTACTGAAGGAACAAAACTGGGTTAAGTATGGTTCTGAAATATATATATGTTGGAAATATATATATATATATATATATATATATATATATATATTTACCGTGTATTTACTGTCGCTGTGGATAATCTGCCTCTGTAACACAATAATCTCCCAATTTAGGATTAATAAAAGCATCATTCCAACATTTTGAAAACTACATATTTGCTGTTGTTTGGCCCACAAACAGAAAGGTTTGTCCACCCCTGACTTAAACTATCAAAAGTATAAAAATATCCCCTGTGACTGTTCTACTATTATATATTCTATCATTACATTATTATTATTAATAATCATCCATTAATGATTTTACTGTTGTAGTTGGTTGAGCTGGAGCTCATTTTTAACTATAAATAATTATTATTTTCATTATGGATTAAATCTGCTGATTACTTTCTCCATTATTAGATTAATAGGTAGTTTGGTTTGTTAAAATAGTGAAAATAGTGAGAAATGGCGTCCCAATGACACCTTTAGTCAACATTATTACTAATTCATAAACATTATTAACATTATTCAAAGGAAAATCTTGATTAATTGACAGATAAATACACCTGTACTTGTCTAAACTAGTGGGAAGTTTAACTAATAACAAAACATAATTATAAACTCTGTTTGTTATGTTTTGTGTGTACAAATCTAATGTACAGTTTTTGTTATCACAATAAAAAGTAATACATCATAAACTTGCAGGATGGTGTTTCCTTAATGTTTTTTTAACAAAACCCTTTGGTTTTACTTAACTCTTAAAAATGTTTGATCACCACAGAAAATGAGTGTATTATCTTTTAATTATTCACGTTAGTGAAGCTGAAGTACATATAATATGACTCTCTACTACCATCTAGTGTCTGTGTATGAAACAACAACCACAAACACTGTTTTTATTACCTTACAAATTTTGTAAGGTAATAAAAGACAATTTAAGACGAATTACAGATCTCCAAAAGAAAGAAAATTGTTTATTTTTCTATTTTAAAAAGATACTAGTTTGTCATGATTAGCATGTGAGTCCTTGAGTTATGGCTAAAAACCCTTTGACGACCACCAAAGTTTAAATAGTACATCCATGGTGGACAGTAACACAAAATAAAATGCTGTACAGATTGAAAAGCCTCTTAACTCTCTGGGGTCGTGTGATTCGTGGGCGTTGAGCTCCGCCTCTCACTGTCATTTATGGATTCATGTGTCCGTCAACATTTTCTTTGAAACTAACCAATGAACACTCAGTAAATCCCCAAGGACCCACCCACCACCTCACACTTATACTAAAAAAATAATATTACAAAATTTGGTTCTTGACATTTATTATACATTTATCTACTATTTAATCCATATATTCCACCACTGTTGTGAACCTACGACTTTAGTAAACCAATTTCAATCTCCAAAACAGTCCACATGAGTAAAGTTATGTTTTCACAAGAGATTTGAAGAATTTCAAAAATCGGACTTCAATTTTTCAGCTTTATGGCCAAATTATCCCTGTACACAGTGTGTTAGGAGAATTGGTGCCTCGTTATATAGATAGCTGAGATTATTCTGCAAATTATCCTATACAACACATGGGTATGTCTCATATGTAAGCACCTTTAAAGGTGAATTTAAGAAAATCAGGAAAATGCCCTCAGACCCCAGAGGGTTAAAGAACATTTGGGGTGGGCTTTATTAATAAAATGGACTCTGGACTCTGGAGAAGCGTAGAGAAGCAAAAACATATGTGCACAATGATCTTTGGTATCGTAACAGTTGACACACGTGTGTTTAATAGAGTGAGATGGAGAGAGAGAGGAAGAGGAGGGATAAAGAGGGTATGTGTGTGTCTACGTGGCAGAGAGGGAAGGCAGGGTTCGAGTACTTGTTTATGGAGCAGAGGGGGGGTGGAGGTCTAGAAGAGCCAGCTGGGTTACGTTTCTATCTGCAGAACAGCAGCCTGTCTATATGAGTATAATCTGTCCACTTAAATATCTGCTTTTTTTTTTACTTCCTCTACCAGCTGTGCTGGGATTGGTATTCATTGTTTGCATCATTGTAGGATTTCCCCGTGGATACTAAGTGAGTCATTTCTTTCATCAGTTTCCCTCGTCCATGTTCTTTGTGTCTCTGCAGACTGAGCTGTGTGGTCGTGAGTCTTCCGGGTTTAGTTTGGGATTTGTCTCCTTGGGACTTGTTGAACCCTCAGTGACTGAATTCAAGACTTTTGGCGCAGTGCCTAGAATTCCACGTGTTGTGCAAACAAGTCTGGTAAGTTTATTGTTCATGTAAAAGAGAGAGTGGCTCACCTGTGTGCAGCGTGGGGTGGGTGGGTGGGTGGGGGGTGGGGGGGGTGGAGGTGGGGGTGGGGGTGGGGGCCTTCTGGGAGGTGGACGGTGTTGTATCCGGGCTGGAGAGTGACTCCGGATGAAGTCTTTTGCTTTGCCCTTCATTGTTGGTTGTGTCTCTGAACGTCTGTTTTGTGGTTGTTCGTGATGAAAAGCTTGTTCGAGCGTTCGCTGATGAATTGCTCCAAGTGGTTTTATTCCCGTATTGTTTGGATTAGAAGTCGAACTGGAGGCTCTGCAAAACGTTTTAGCGTCTTTTAGCTCTTTGTTTTGGTTTTTACGGCCCCGCAACTTGACTTTCAACTTTTTGGTTGAGTCTGCTCCGCTCTCATCAGCGTCATCGACAAACAAACTGTACGCTACAAACAGCAGACAACGTTAGAAACTCCATGAAATAGAATTAGTATTTTCCAAAATGACCATCTTTATATATGTGGCGTTAAAAAAGATATTAAGTAAGGTTGTGTCTTCAGGCTTTTTAGTTTGTTTAATTATTATAAATCTCAACATGACTTTGAATGACGTTTTCTTACTTCTGGAACAGAACCTCGAAGTTTCAGTTTCACTTTTAATCTCCATTCCACTAATTAAAGTTTTTTTTTCAGGTCTGTTTTAAAACAATACTTGCATACCCATCTGTACAGAGAAGGATGAAATCCCATCTTAAAGAGCGTTCCATGTAAAATGCATGTTTATTTGAAGATAATGAGGCTTCAGCAGTAAAACAAATCCCTCTTTTGGTGTTCGGTGTCTCCCGAGCTGTTGTTAGTAACACAAAAGAACTAAGACGACTGTAATGTTCGAAAATCCCCACTTGACTTGTCTGACAGTACGAACAAGAGTAATAATAAGAGTTAGAAAAACCTGTTTCACTGGTGTTTCAGACAGAACCCTTTAAAGTCCGGGGGAAGCGAAAGTGTTTGTCACGCTCCAGAAAATGGTTTGTTTTCTTTATTCATCCATCCATAACTTAACCAGTCATGCGGGTCTTCTAGACTTTCCAAATGTTATCGGACCGAATTTATCAAAAAATTATTTTATTTATTCGTTATGGATAAGATTTGTCCCGGTATGCCATCAACCGCTAGCTGGCAGAGTGTAGGCTGTGGATGCAAGTGCTGTAGCTGGTTGTTGAGCAGCGGATGTGCTCTAGTTGTTGTTTAGTGTTCGGGGAGGGGTTATGGTTATGGTAAGCCATGATTGAGTCATGATTTCAGTTCTGCCCAAAAAATCCTGGACATAAAATTGGCAAAAAAAAAAGTCCAACTTGTGTTTTTTTTTGTGGAATCTCTGAATTTACTTTACCAGGACGTTAAGCCCCAGCATATTATCCATACAAGCCACTCTTACTTTTTACTATGCCAGCTCATCATTGGGAGGATACCAGTGGTCTCTCAGTATTCTGTGGTCTTCCTGTTCCTGTTCCTGACTCTGCAGCCAAGCAAACGTTACTTTTGTCACATGTTTCCTGCTTGGTTATAAAGCTACCAAACTGAAAGGTTGTTTTTGAGCATTGTCTCTTTATTTCAACCTGCTCTGCCTCCACATGTCTGAGCTGTAGTACTTTAATTTAATTTAATTTAATTATCTGATTATTTACACTATCAATAATGATATCAAGCTCAAAAACTCAAACTAAAGATTTCTATCCATGTTGTATCCTAACTTTAATGTCTCTATGAGTATGCAGCATTGAAGCACAGCTGATTCGTGAATAACATCTGATGTCACACTGACACTTTTTATTAGGTTGGGGAGGTTTGAGGGTTCGGCTGCAGTCAGACACGATTGGCTGAGAAGCAGCAACGTCTATCAGAAGAGGAAAGAAAGACTCTGTAACCTCAGCTGGACGAGTTTAACAGGTAAGACCACTCTGTGATTAATGTATTATTGTCCGTAATAAATTATTATAGGTTAACAGTGTAGAACGTACTCGTGTATCAAAAAATGTATATTCATTAATTAAAAAGTATGTAAAGTAAAGATATGATCTGAAATGTTCTATTCATCATGGGTGAGATTCAACATGTCAGAACTGGCCTCAGTGCTTTAAAAGACATTCTTTTCTTTGACAAAACTTGATACAGTTTTTCCAGCTTGCCTGAACATTGGAGATTCAAAATAAACTAATGCAGTTGTTATCCCTCTAGAGATTGTAATGGGAGATTTCTACTAGCTCGAGAGAAGAGTTGGAATAAATCAAGTGTATAATATTCAGAGTCTTGACCGGAATCAAAGTTGTCTTAAGTTTATTTAAGCTTGCAAGCAGAAGGCGTTCAACAGTCACGTATCACAGTGCATTGGAGAAGTACTTCAAATGATCATTCAACATACAGAGTACTTATACATTTTTGGGTTTCAGCTCTGCACGTTATGACACTAGGGCTGTAACCTTTTACCGGTATCACACATACATCTAGTTTTCAAAGAATTGGTTTGAGACAGGAAACATCTTGTTTCCTGTTACTTTCACAATTCAAACACGATACATACAATGTTTTTTTCACTCCATTATACAAGTTCAGCAGAAAACACTTTGTCCTCAAGTTGACACCATAGATACATATTTTTTACCATTACAAGATGTTTAGAAGTCTTAAATTCGGCATTTTGTTTTTTTTTGCAAAAGTGACAAAAGAGGGCGGAGCTAAGTGCAACCAAACGCCGACTCATTTATAGTATTTATCAAAAGAGAAGTAGAGTCATTTTCTCATTGACTTCATTAAATCGCCTCTTGCTGGGAGAAAAAGTTCCTCCGGTCCAAAAACGCAGAGTTTATAAAACCATTTGGTCAAAGAGGAGCTTCTGATCATCCAATTAGGAAAACTGCATTCTTTGTTTTATAAGGGAACCACGATGACAGCACTAGATCTTTTGAAAACTCTGAACAACCTGTTAGAAGAACAGTTCAAGGGGTTCAAGTGGTTCCTGAAGCAGGAGAACATCCATGAAGGCTTCTCAGCCATCTCAGAGGCCCGGCTGGAGAAGGCGGATAGGCACGATACGGTGGATCTGATGGAGCAACAATATGGCTGCTCTGGAGCTCTGGACATAACCATGAGCATTTTAGAGAAGATCAGCAGGAATGATCTGAAGCTGTGTTTGCTCAACACTGTTAGCTCAGGACGAAAAGGTAAGTTAGAGGAAGCTGAAACTAAGAACTTTCACATGCATCTCATAAATTATTATATCATTATGGAATGTAGTCTTCAAATAGTAATAACATTTTCATTAAATCAGAGATGTCCCAAGTCGATCCTAAGCATTGGCATATTTTAAAGGATCATGTCAGTTATTATTTCAATGTTTTAGATACATATTTAATCAACATTTAGGTAAATATAAGTATCGGATCAGACTCAGTATTGGCAGATACCCAATATTAAAAGGACTTGGATCGAGATCAGGGTAAAAAAACGTGATCATCATTGCTCAAAATAACAATTTACACAAGTAAATAATTGACAGTAAATAATACAGAGTTGTTCTGTAGGACTGACCAGATGTGTTTGTGTTTTGTCTTGTTTTAGACCTCAAGAACCATGACCATGTTCCTGTCAATGGTGATTATGGAAGAATGAAGTCCCAGCTTGGGGCGACAAAGGCTGAAATTAAGCTGATGATCCAGGAGAGACAGATGAAGATCTGTGAAATCAACCGCTCAGCAGAAATCAGCAGTAAATCTGCAGACACACACATCGCGGACAGTGAGCAGGTCTTTACTGTTTTGCAGCAGTCTGTCAAGATAATTCTTTCTAATCTCATTGAGGCAATTAAAGAAAAGCAGGAAACGACAAAGAAACAGGCCAAAGGATTCGTCCAAGAGCTGGAGCAGGAAATCTCTGAGCTGACAAAGAGAGGTGCCGAGGTGAAGCAGCTTTCACGCAACGTCGACCGCCCTGATTTCCTGCAAAGCTTCTCGTCCCTGAATGCTATTCCATCCACCAAGAACTGGACAGAAGTCAGCGTCCCTCCGCCGTCATATGGGGGAAGTGTGGGGATCGCTGTGAATAACCTGGAGAAAACATTCCAAAAAGAGAAGGATAAATTGTTTGCTAAAGTCAAGTTGAAAAGGGTCCAGCAGTTTGCAATGGATGTGACTTTGGATCCTGATACAGCAAACGACAACCTCATTTTGTCTGACGATGGGAAAAAAGTTTACTGTGGTGATGCAACACAAAACCTCCCGGACAACCCGGAAAGATTTATTCCTGCTATAAATGTCTTAGGAAAGCAGAGTTTCTCTTCGGGGAGGTTTTACTACGAGGTTCAGGTTAAAGGGAAGACGTCCTGGGATTTAGGCGTCGTCAAAGAGTCGATCTGCAGGAAGGGGTCGATCTCAGCAAGTCCTGAGAATGGCTTGTGGACTATGTGTTTAAGGCCTGCCGTCCATCTGAGTGTAAACAATCAGCCGGAGAAGGTGGGCGTGTATGTGAATTATGAGAAGGGTTCAGTGTCCTTCTATGATGTAGACTCTGCAGACCTTATCCACAGCTTTGCTCACTGCTCCTTCACTGAGAAACTCTACCCATTCTTCAGTCCCGGTCTTCATTACGATGGTAAAAACATCACCCCTCTGATCATCTCTCCTGTCAATTACAACAATTAGATTCGATAAATCATCTACTTCTGCAACTGATTCTGCAATTTAAGAAACATCGCAAATTATGGCAATTGTGACGTTAGTGGTTAAACAAGTTAATGATCCTACAACAGTGGAGGAGATCAGTGAAATGCTTTGAAACTGTCCAAAAGTGTATCAGGATTTGGTTTTAGTACCCAGATGTACTGCTAGATGGTGCCACTTCCTCTTTAATGAATTAAAGATGTGTGTGCTGTCTTGCTCTGCTGAATAAATGTCTTTAATGTAATAGTGTGGACATCCCTTCCTTGTATTTGTCTGTTGGCTTTCCAAGTTAGCTAGTGTTGATGGAATCATGCAAAGTCCTGTTCACAAGTTTACTGTAGTAGAATGTTTTAATAGTGTACCGGTACACGGTGAGCTTGCAGACACAGAGCGTTGGTCTGAGAAAGTAAGCCAACCAGCGAGGGGTGTGAAATGAAGGGGTTAACAAAAGAGGGCGTTGGGATAGGAAGCAGTTGCCAGATGGTAGTTGATTAACACCAGGAGGTAGAGAAAATGTTACACTGGGGTTTAGAACTGATCTACGGTGTAAAATACTACAGTAAAAGTCCTGCATTCAAGATATTACTCAAGTAAAAGTACAAAAGTATTAGTATCCAAATATACTTAAAATATCAAAAGGTTCTCATGATGGAGGAAAATATATACTATGTCATTGGATTATAATCACTGATGCATTATGTATTCATCATATTAATGTTGCAGCTGGTAAAGGTGGAGTTCATTTCATTACTTTATATACTACTGGGTAGTTTAATTGAAGTGTCTCAATAACCTCAATTTCTTGGATCTTTCTCAATGACATGCAGGTGAGTACTTTTGGTTACACTCAAGGCAAGTTTAAGTGTTTGTCAAGCTGTGGTAACAGCAGACGTTTGCTCAAATGACCCTTGAAAACATTTAAATGTCTTTTCTGCTCTTATTGTATTGCTATGTTTGGCCTGTGCGATTGATTTGTTTGGATTTCTCAAACTTTTAAACTCTAGTCGGTTGCTGTAGCGCCACCATCAGGACTATTAGCCCACAGAGCCAGTTGAGGGAGTTTAGCATAGGAATGGACCAATGTGCAACAGAGCTGCCTGGCCCCTCAAAATGAGGTGTTCGATTGAATTTGTCAGAACTTGCTATGCCTCAAATAAAACTTGCATTTTAGAATGAGTAGTATTGAGTGTTATGGGTTAAATACATGTTAGAGGGAGAGTTGCTACATGCAAGCTTGTCTCGGCAGTGCATGAGTTACATGTTCTAGCATATTACATAACCAATCCCTCCTGTATTCTCTACACTTTTTCCAGCTGGTCTGAAGCAGTGAGTTTGAGGCTGCCTGTGTATCTGATGTGAGGAAGTTTATTTTCAAGGGAGGAGGAGACACATTCCATCTTCTTTAACACGAACCAAAACATTTTGAGGCAAAGACGGTAAGCAGCGACTGCGGCTCACAACCCTTTATGACCATTGTTAAAATAGCTCACAAGAACCTTTGGACGGAATATTCTAGATCTGTTGTTCATCTTACTAAATCTGAAGGACTCAAAGGAAGCGCTGAATCTAGCAGGGTGAGTTATTTTCTGTGCTAAATGGTGCATTGTTTGATTGTCTCTACTCTACTTTGGAGAGATTACTTTTTTTCAGTTTATTTCTGTCTCGTAATCAGCCGTGTTAAATCAACCCAGCCTAAAAGATTATCAATACTATACTATTGTGTGACTTTTTATTGGTTCTCAGCAAAACAATGTGCTACAGAATAATAATTAAATGTAAACACAATAATTCAGCATGAGACGTTGAAATGCGTACACATCAGCTTGGTTTTGAGGAGAGAGCAGGGTGTGGTTTCAGTTGAATACTTTCACTTCAGACTCAGTGAAGTGGGACAAAAGTTGGGTGAGCGCTCACGTTTTTGCGGTGTTTACTCGCTGTTTATATTATTATCTCCGCGGTAATACAGCACAGAGATATGGCTAAGGTGGCTATGGAAACATATGCTCTCCACTTCCGTGTCCTAGCGCACTGAACGACTGAGATGTTCTGCAAATTATCATATACAACACATGGATATGTCTCATATGCAAGTACCTTTAAAGGTGAATTTAAGAAAATATGTAAAAATCAAGAAAATGCCCTTAGACCCCAGAGGGTTAAATAATGTTGAGGCCTAGCAATAAGCCCTGCAGTGGGTATCTGGTTGTGCAATCATATTTTTTTTGGGCCCTCTGAGATGCAACGGCATTCTCCAGCCCTGACCTTATTTCCTTCTGTGGTTAAAAAATGTTTATCTCACAGCTTTCAGATGCATCCTCTCACCCAAACAAAGAGCAGACACTCAGCGGCTTGGCCCGGTCTTATATAAACACTTTGTCTCTGCACAGGCTAAACTACAGTTACTGGCCCAACTGGCTTGAATGCAAACTTCATGTGAATTAAACTTAAACTATAGATCTAAAAAAAAAAAATTAATTATGTATCTCGCTTAGTACTCTAGTAGCACTTAAATGGCACTTATTCATAGCACTTGGTAGTTCGGCTTTCTTGAAGAATTGTACTTTCTTGATTTTTGTTGTTCTGGGTTTGAACTCCCTTGGTTGAATGCACTTATTGTAAGTCGCTTTGGATAAAAGCGCCTGCTAAATGAAATGTAATGTCTAGAACAGGAAACATCGTGACAACCTCTGACACGAAGGCTACATTCACACAACTACGTTTCATTTTAAAACGCATATCTTTTGCTATGTTTTAGAGCCCCTTAAACAGACATTTGAAAATGCTACCGACGTCGCTATAGTTTGAAAATAAACAACACCCGTGATTATGATCAACTACCAGGTCAGTTCAACATGGATAACGGATGACAGGCGTCGGCGACCTAGTTATCTATACGAGCAGCTGTTGTGCAGTTAAGTTCTGCATTTTATAATTCTACTACTGCCGACATGCGGAGGAAGCAGCTGTTATTGGAGTGACTACCAAGCGGAGTGTCCAGCAGCGTTATCAGCCCTACGGAGCGGATGTTTGAAGTCACCTTTTGAGGCTTTGAGGAGGGCGTTGGACAGAAAACTGAGGACTTTCCTTTTCTCATTAATGGTTATTTTGTTCTACACAACTATTGTGACGTTCACACAGAAACTGTAGATGAACAAAAGCATAAATACTTTCCAGTAGAACAGAGACTTCAGCCACCAGCAGAGCTACGAGTGAGAGAGAGACAATAACGAAAACCGAGGGGAAACGAGTGAGAGACGTGTGTTGACCAAATTTATTGACCCATAATCTAGTAAACTTTGATTTGTAAATGTTCATTTTAAAGTAAATTTGATGTGTGCGTGAGAGAGCGATAGAGCAAGACCTGCAGCCTTCATATTTTAAGTATCAAGCACAACCTTTTATTATTAAAGAGTACAATAATACTTGTATTTTCTGTAACTAAGCAACCAATCTACTTCCTGTTTACACCGGCACCCGCATGCCTAGAGTATGTGAATGGTCACGTGATATTCGTTTTCAGGCCGGTCTGTATGGACGGAAATAATTTCTAAAACACTCTTGTGGACAAACATATTTGTGTGGATGTATATCAAAACATTACATAGTACAAAAGTCTGATTTTGAACAGATGTTCATATGTACAGAGCAAATCAAAAAGAAAAGTAAAATTTTGTTTAAATAGATTTTTGGAAGTTGTGAATCGATTCAGAATCGTAGAAGATAAGAATAAATTATTTTACCCCACGCCTAATCACAACTGCAGCAGCATGGCAGCTGATAGAGGAGGTGGTTCTTCTAATCTTATTATTAACAAACATCTTCCGTCCTGAATTGTCTTTGAGAAAGAAACCAAATATCTAATGTGTTCCTGATCAGACGCTGACCTCTGACCTTCTAGTTTCAACACCAGGAAGGACGATGGTGAAGGGCAGTATCTAATCATTATTACTTCATGTCAGGTTTTCACAGGCCAAACTGCTCCCTTCAGCATCCAGCGTTATTGACTGACTGTTCATGAACTCCTGTTGAGGTATGTGAGGTGAAAGTGTTTAAAAATTAATTTTTTGAGCCCTATTTATTGTTTTCCTGTGAAAAAGTAAACAATGTTGTAATACAAGAAGAGAGTAGCACTGGCTGAAACATGGAGCAATATTGTAAATTCTACATAATTATTTCATATGAAATACAAATGTGTACCACTAGAATCTCTGTTTTAATTTCTATTTACAGCTAATTATTTTGAAGGGTTGCTCTTCCATTTTTTTAAATTAAATCTAGCTCTTCTTCCTGTGGAGTTTGAATCCAATAATTGCAAGTCGTTTTTGACAAAAGCGTCAAATGAATGTAATATAATGTTTTTCAGCTTGAATTCATAATAATAACTATCAAAAAAAGACTAAAACTACGAAAAATAAAACTTGGGTCCAAACTTGGGTGATTGTTTAGTAGATTATTTGAATTTAAGATTCACATTTACAACAGGGGTACTGCTGAAGTTGCTTGAGAAAACAAATATTTCCCTCCGAATTAAAATTTCACTTTATTTTTTAGCAGGGAGCCATAATGGTGAAACTTAAAGAGGAGCTCTTGAACACTCTGCTTGAATTAAAAGAAGAAGACTTTGAGGTTTTCAAGTGGTTCTTGAAGGAGGATGGTGTCCTGCCAGGCTTTAAAGGCATACCAGAGGCTCAGCTGGAGAAAGCAAAAAGGCCGGGCACGGTGGATCTAATGGTCCAGACATATCAGGGTCCTGGAGCTCGGAAGATAACTATGAAGGTTTTAGAAAAGATCTACAGGAATGATCTGGTGCAGCGTTTACAAAATTTCAGCAATGGTAAGTTGGGGGTAGGTAAAAATAGAAACATCTGAAAATGAGTGTCACACTCATAAATTACTACATGAGTTATGAACAATCTATTGATAGAAATGTGCAAACAAAAAAATGGTTAAAGATAAATTCATAATTTGTTATGGTACACCACCATATATACATGACCATAGGTAAGGTGAGATGGTGATCAGCTCTGACGACATATATAACCAAGAGCTGTCCACGTGGGTGCAGGCCTAGTTTCCAGACCAGGCTTTAGGAGGAGGGCCCCGGTCTTCCAATTCTGCACGATTGTTCTGTTCCTTATTGGCCAATCATTGAGGGCTCTTATATAACTCAGGGTCTGGCCCATAGAAGACCTTACCCCAACCTCATAGCTCCCAGGGTCACAGAGGGATACAAAACCTACCATGATGATAAGGTGGTGATTCTCGGAGGAAGTCCGTGGTCACTATTTTGTCAACTTTCCCATATATCTGATCCATCTTATAGATGCTGATCAGCTGATAGCTCTGCTAATCAAGTGGACCTGTGAGTCCACAGGTAAATATCTCTGTAAGACCCCTCAAAGACAGATGTACCCATCTGTCTTTGAGGGGTCAAAACAGCTGTTTGACATAAGCACCAGTCAAAGTTCTTGTCTGTGCTGAGGTGAGCCTCCAGTTGGGACTCCCAACAGTTTGATGAGTATGAGTTTTCCCCTTCTTCTTTGAGCTCATTTAAAAGTTAACCTAAACATACCTAGTTGATACCTCTCAAAATCCACCACAAGACATGAGGTAACTGTTTCGCTTTTTTACCATTCGAGTGCCCCCTTCTCCTGAATTTGCTTTGTGAGAACAAAACGCATTGCAGTCCTATTTTTTGAGGCAGTTCAACCAATTGAAATTCAGTCTGTTTCCTCTTTTGAGCTCTGCAGTACAAGGTATGAGGTTAAATGTTTGTTTCTTAACTCTTAAATTTTATGATTAACTCTGTGTTCTCTTCCTTGGTTTAGATGTTGCCCAAAATGAAGAGATTAAAAGAAAGAACCCCAAACTAAAGTGGGTCCAGCAATTTGCAGTGGATGTGACTCTGGATCCTGATACAGCCCATCCTCATCTCATCCTGTCTGGTGATGGGAAGCAAGTGCATCACGGTGATGTGAGGAAGACACTACCGGACAACCCTAAGAGATTTACCAGATGTGTGAACATCTTAGGAAAGCAGGGTTTCTCTTCAAGAAGATTTTACTATGAGGTTCAGGTTAAGCGAAAGACTGCCTGGGCTTTGGGAGTGGCCAAAGAGTCAATCAAGAAAAGAGTAGATACCAAAGCAAACCCAGAGAACGGATACTGGACTATAATGTTGACAGATGGCGATGAGTACAGAGCTAATAGTGATGATCCAGTCCCTCTCTCTCTGAATCACCCCCCTCAGAAGGTGGGAGTGTTTGTAGATTATGAGGAGGGTCTGGTCTCTTTTTATGATGTAGATGCTGAAGAGCTTCTCTACTCCTTTACCGTCTGCGTCTTCACCGAGAAGCTCTACCCATTCTTCAGTCCTTTTACTAATTATGGTGGTAGAAACTCTGCCCCTCTGATCATCTCTCCTGTCAACCCCCCACTGAAAACGTATGACTTTGCTGGTCGAAAAGATTATGCTAGAAAGAAGGCTGAACTGATGAGAGTCCAGCAGTTTGCAGTGAAGGTGACTCTGGATCCTGATACAGCCCATCCTCATCTCATCCTGTCTGGTGATGGGAAGCAAGTACATCACGGTGATGTGAGGAAGACACTACCGGACAACCCTAAGAGATTCTACAGATGTGTGAACGTCTTAGGGGAGCAGGGTTTCTCATCAGGGAAATCTTACTTTGAGGTTCAGGTTAAACAAAAATCTGCCTGGGCTGTAGGAGTGGCCAAAGAGTCGATTGAAAGGAAGGGAGGTGTCACACCTGATCCTCGTAATGGTTTCTGGACTATTTATTTGAAGAATGATGATGAGTACGAGGCTTTTGATAACCCTGTAGTTCATCTCTCTCTGAATCACCCTCCTCAGAAGGTGGGAGTGTTTGTGGATTATGAGGAGGGTCTGGTCTCCTTTTACGATGTAAATAGTGCAGATCTTCTCTACTCCTTTACCGGCTGCTCCTTCACTGAGAAGCTCTACCCATTCTTCAGTCCTTGTACTAATGACGGCGGTAGAAACTCTGCCCCTCTGATGATCTCTCCTGTCAATCGCCCACTGAACCTTGTGAAGCATGACTTTAGTGACCAGAAAGAATATGAAAGAAAGAAGGCTGAGCTGATGAAGGTCAAGCAGTTTGCAGTGGAGGTGACTCTGGATCCTGATACAGCACACCCTGCTCTCATCGTGTGGGATGATAGAAAACAAGTGAGTTGTGGGGATGTATATAGGAACCTCTCAGACAACACTAAGAGGTTTAAGAAATGTGTTAATATTTTAGGAAAGCAGAGTTTCTCTTCAGGAAGATTGTACTTTGAGGTTGAGGTTAAAGGGAAGACTGCCTGGACTGTAGGACTGGCCAAAGAGTCGATCAACAGAGGGATAAACATCACACTGAGTCCTGAAAATGGCTACTGGGCGATGTGGTTGAGGAATGAAGATGAGTATGTGGCTATTGATGACCCGATAGTGCATCTCTCTCTGAGTCACCATCCTCAGAAGGTGGGAGTGTTTGCAGATTATGAGAAGGGTCAGGTCTCCTTTTATGACGTAGATGGTGCAGATCTTCTCTACTCCTTTACCGGCTGCTCCTTCACTGAGAAGCTCTACCCATTCTTCAGTCCCTGTACTAATGACGATGGTATAAACTCTGCCCCCTTGATTATCTCTCCCGTCTGTCCCGGTGGTCAAAAAGAAGATCATGAAAGGAAGAAGGCTGAGCTGATGAGCGTCCAGCAGTTTGCAGTGGAGGTGACTCTGGATCCTGATACAGCCCATCCTCATCTCATCCTGTCTGGTGATGGGAAGCAAGTACATCACGGTGATGTGAGGAAGACACTACCGGACAACCCTGAGAGATTCTACAGATGCGTGAACGTCTTAGGGGAGCAGACTCTCTCTTTTGGAAGGTCTTACTTTGAGGTTCAGGTTACAGACAAGACTGACTGGACCTTAGGAGTTGCCAAAGAGTCCATTAAAAGGAAGGGAGCTGTCACATTGAGTCCCGAAATGGGTTTCTGGACAATATGGTTGAGGAATGGAGACCAGTATGTAGCTAATGATGAAGCGCCAGTGAACCTCTCCCAGAAGGCGCGTCCTCAGAAGGTGGGGGTGTTTGTGGATTATGAGGAGGGTCTGGTCTCCTTTTACGATGTAGATGCTGCAGATCTTCTCTACTCTTTTACCAGCTGCTCCTTCACTGAGAAGCTCTACCCATTCTTCAGTCCTAGTCCTAATGACGGCGGTAGAAACTCTGCCCCACTTATAATCTCTCCTGTCAATCGAAACGATTAATCATTCTAGTTGATCAGAGTTCTGATAAGCTTGGACAGAGTTGTGCTGCGAATCCCTCGAGTCACCAACCCTCACATGTGGTGGAGTTATGAACCACTTGCAGTGATATGTTTGGATGAGCAGGTTTAACTTTGGTATGTATCTTGTACTCCATCAGCACGAATGCAGTCTTTGTTGTCAAGAAAACTTCTTTTAGTGGAGTTAAAGTAAGTCTGTAAATATCAACACTTCCCTGAGTAAATGTCCAATAACAAAAGCATATCTTTGAATGGGTGTTTTATAATAGAATTTGTGATATTTACCCTATTGAACATACTTTATTTCAAATTCTGGTGTATTTTGTAATTGCTTCATTCGTTTAATTTTGCTTTATTCATTTATATCTTTTACTTTTGTGACATTCTCCCCTCTGACTTATCAACAAGTCCAATATGTGCACCAAATGTACAGTAAAACAGTGTTCCAGTGCCACTAATAAATATAATAATAATAATGAAATACTAAATTGAAAGTGTCTACAAACGATTGACAAAATGTAATCTTTATTTTGTCATTGAGATTTGGACGTACATGTGTATTTTATTAAATTAAATTGACTGATGGATTGATTGATTTTTGATTTAAGTTGTGTTTGAGAAAACGAAAGATTTTAAAAGTCTGATATTTCATTTATTACTAATTTTCAAAATGTTCTACCACCATATAATTCTATCAGATGTAATCAATATAATGCATTTTTTATTTTTTTTTAAAGACTATTTTGGACTTGACTTTTATGAAATACATACAATTTTGCTTGGTCTTGGTGATTGAAATTAAAGTACTTAATTGAGATTAATATGTTGTTAACAATAAATAACATTGCTGCAATATGATCAAATTACAAATAAAGAATTTTCCTAAATGAAATTTTGTGTTATTTATTTGTGAAAACAGTCTAAATCCTCAGATTGACACACCAACAGCTGAAGTTTGTTATATATTTTTTTCATTCTTACAGAATACGACTGGTTAATAAATTACAAATTTTACAAAACTGTTGAGTATCAGTATCATTGATCTGATGAATATGCTTTCAAATGAAGAGTCAATATTGACATCATATAATTCAAGAGTTATAAATGAACTGATAATTTCCTCTTAGTTTATAAAATAAAAAGATTTCTAAAGGTTTAAGTGAGGTGACAAACTTTTTCCAAAGAATTTTCAGAAGAAAATGGGTGTGATTGGTAAGATTTTTAGATGGTTTGTTGAATTACATGAAGACGTATTAACTTTAATATCTGAAATACAGATGTGTTGTAAATGGAGGCTTTGAAACAGTCTGCATTAGACTTCAATGAATTGCAGTTAATAACTGATTAAATTTGAATGTCACATCAGTTTTAGTACAGATGAATGGAAATGGACCAAATGCACCTCCATAGACTTCAAATATAGCTGACCATTTTCCAATTGAAATGGAGATTGTATTATATATATATATATATATATATATTTATATATATATATATATATATATATTTATATATATATATATATATATATATATATATATATATATATATATATATATATTTATATTTATATATTTTTATATATATATATTTTTATATATATATATATATATTGTATTATATACAACAGCTGGGATATAAACACAATGGTTCACTGTAAGATAGTTGTTAAAAATACAATAATTCCAATACGAATATTTAAATAATTTATAATTATGATACTTACTGTGAACTTGTTACATTTCTGGCAATGTATTCATTGTTTTTTTTCCACCTTACTGAAAGTCTTTACCCTTATATCTTTTTTAAATATTAGCACTCTTTCGTACTTTGTACTGCAACTGCTGCAAAATTTCTCAGGATAAATATCGTCTCATCTTTTTGTAGTTGAGAAATATTTGAGAAAAATCCCCTCGCAGCGTTCCTGAGATATAAAAATTAAGCATTTTTCAAAAAAAATCTTTATTATTTTCTTATTATTGTAAATAAAAAGTACAATTTTTATTTATAAATATGAAATTTTTTCATTTCTTTGTGTTTTTTAAATTAAATAAATCAGTTTTATCTCTTTGTCACTGATATATTTACTAATTACATTTCGCACTGCTTTTTACTTTTCTTCAACAAGTGAAATAGAAACAAAAACCACAGTGACACACTTCCTGTTTTGGTAACAAATTTAAATAAACCCATTTGAGAAGCTTTTCTCCAGAAAATGTGTTCAGTCCAAACTCCTCAGAGTAATAAATAAATAATCTTTATTTCCATTCTTACAGAATGAGACTTGCTTTTGTCCAACAAACTAAAATAAATGACTGAAATTCAAAATGAAAAGTGGCACGAAATGCTTTTTCAGGACCCAGTCACTGATATATTTACATTTTATATATATTCTTCAAGTGTAATAGAAACAAAAACAGCGACACGCTTCCTGCATTGTGAACAAAATATAAAAATAAAGAATTCTACGAGCTTTTCTCGTATATTTTCGGACTCCTCAGACTAACGAACGCAGCTTAAACAGCATAAACTTGTAATTAAATATATTTCATCCCCACAGAATACAGAATTCTTCGTAAACAGCTGAAAATAACCGCGGCTTCAGTACGCTCTGCCGAACCGCTCGTTGACCTTGGCGACCGGAAGGTAGACGACGAGGCCGATGACGAAGAACTGCCCCTGCTCCCTGAGGCGGACCAGCTTCATCCTCACCTGGCCCTCGGGCTCGCGGAAGTGCATCAGGAAGCGCTCGCCGCCGTAGTCGGGGGACGGCGGCCCCGTCGCCACGACGACGAAGACGGACGAGCTGACGCACCAGAAGGGCTTCTGGAACTCGTCCAGCAGCGTCAGCGTCATGATGCAGCAGTTCTACGAGAGAGAGAGAGAGAACCGTCACGCGGCAGCCACACCAGAAGCGTTGAGAATATTCACGTGAGTTTACTCGCCGGACTATTTGTGGTTATTTCGCTTCATTCGCGCTAGACGCGCCGGAGAGGGGGCGTGGCTTATCTCCGTGGACATAGTTCATTTCCACCGTCCACCGTGGAAGAAATAACCACTATTTCTGCTTTGTACACGTTGTGGAAGTCCCACAAACGTGGGAACATCAAACGCCCTCATATATATATATATATTATTTCATAGTATTTATATATATATGTATATATATATATACTATGACATAATATATATATATAATATAATATATAATATATATATATATATATATATATATATTATATTATATTATATATATATATATATATATATATATATATATATAATAAAAATATATTATATATATATATATATATATAATGAAATAATATATATATATATATTATATATTATTTCATAGTATTTATATATATATATATATATATAATGAAATAACATATATATATATATATATATATATATATATTATATATATAATATAATATATATATATTATTTCATAGTATTTATATATATATATATATATATATATATATATATATATATATATATATATATATATATTATTTCATATAATTTATATATGTACATATATATGTATATATATATATATATATAATATAATATATTATATTATATTATATATATATATATATATATATATATTATATTATATAATATATATATATATTATTATCCGTAGCCGCTCACAGCTTCTCCAGGAGCTTCGTCTGGATGAAGCCGCTTCCAGACGATCAACTTCTCCTCCATAGTTTCTGATTCAACAACGGCGTGATGAGGGGCGGAGCTTCTCAACGCTGTTTGGCTTTAAAGACTCAGCGTCACGCGAATTGTTCGTGCGAGTTGAAAAATGTCATTGTGCATTGACTTTGTGTGTGAGATCTACTCACGCGAAAAATTCGCATCGCTTTTGGTGTGAACACAGCTTCAGAGCTGAAATATAAAAAAGGATGCGTTCTTCTTCTGTGGTTTGTCTCGGTTGTGTCGTGGAGACGTACCTCCACCGAGCCCTCCAGGCTCTCGCTCCTCCAGGGCAGCTTGATGCTCCCCGACAGCGATCTGTGCTGGGACAGGTTGTTCCTGTCGATGACCCTCAGCTCCACCAGGCCGCCCCGGATCGGAACTGAAACGTTACATATTTACGTCTTATTATTTATTTAATCTGGGTAATCTGAGATTGAAGTCAGACGGTCAAATTTCTATAAATAAGGAAAATAGCGAGAGAGAAAAAGAAGTTGTAATTCTCAAAGAAATGTGTGAATCTGAATTAAAATATATTATATATTTATATTAAATAATAAAGACAAAATACGTATTTAATATATACTACAAATAAATATAAAACAACAATGTAAGATGATATTAAAAATAAATTTAAGCGCTCAATTTATTATTTTTATAAATACAATTTGCACTTAAATCATTTTAAAAAGAGCATTTTGATCAAAATCAGATGATGGTCGAATGGTTAATCTGATTAGAGAAAGACTGGATTACAAATAAATCAGAATACATAAAATAATCACATTACCTGTTAATCAGAATACATGATGTGGTCAGATTACCTGTTAATCTGTTTACATGATGTGGTCAGATTACCTGTTAATCTGATTACATGATGTGGTCAGATTACCTGTTAATCTGGTCATATTACCTGTTAATCAGATTACATGATGTGGTCAGATTACTTGTTAATCTGTTTACATGATGTGGTCAGATTACCTGTTAATCTGTTTACATGATGTCGTCAGATTACCTGTTAATCTGGTCAGATTACCTGTGCGACAGCGGAGCTGGCGGAAGTTCCCCGACATGATCTTGGTGCCGGTGTTGTGCAGGACGAAGTGCAGCGAGTAGCCGTGCAGACCGAACTCGGGGTCGGAGTGATCCGCGGGTGGGAGGTCCAGGGGTTCAGAGTACGGGCTGCAGGAAGGGACAAAAATATTGGATTAAAGCAAAGCTCGTGAAAGTGTAACTGAACTGATTTACTCAAATCTACGAATACAATTTGAGTCCTTTAGAGTCCTCTATGGTACCGTTTTCTCATATTAAATAATAAATAAATATTATTAATATTATAATACATATTTAATATATACTACAAAGAAAATATAAACATGTTCTATTAAGTTTTCTTTTTATTTAAGTGCTCAATTTATTGTTTTTATAATTAAAATTAGCACTTAAATAATTTAAAAAGAGTATTTTACTTTGATAAAAGCATTATTGAACTAATACCCATCAATAATCACAGAACAACACATAACACTTTAATGGACATAATTAATTATTTAATTAATTTAATTATTGGTATTTTAATAAAAACAAATGGTTTAAAAAACATTTTTAAATACAGCTGCTTCTGGTGTTCTATTATTATTATTTATTTAATCTGGGTAATCTGAGATTGAAATTAGATGGTCAAATTTCTATAAATAAGGGAAAATAGCGAGAGACAAAAATGTTTTAATTCTCAAAGAAATGTGTGACAGAAAGAAATCTGAATTAAAATATAATATATATTTACATTAAATAATAAAGAAAAAATACATATTTAACATATACTACAAATAAATATAAAACAACAAAGTAAGATGATATTAAAAAAAAAATGAAAGTGTTCAATTTATGAGTGCACATAACACTTTAATGGACATAATAATTCATTTTAATTATTGGTATTTTAATAAAAACAAATGATTTAACATTTAAAAAAAAACTACAGCTGCAGTGACGTGTTCTGGCCAGCAGAGGGAGCTCTCAAACATGTGGACTCACCAGACTGGAGATCCCAGCAGACTTTTCTCCACCAGCTTGTGGAAGTGAAGGGTGACCATGATGAAGGCCACAGAGTCTTCTTCACACTGCACACACGACAATACAGTTTTATTTGTGTTCACATCGTAAACAACACAGGAAACACGCCAGAAATAAAGCAATGTACACGTTGTACTGCATCTGTGAAGTACTCACAGTAAGTGAGCGGTTCCCTAATTCCCAGTGACACTTCAAATTTGTACACTATAATTAGCATATTACAGTGATTTTGTAGAGATACATTGAGAGCATGGAACTAACTTAAAAAAAACAATTTTTATCACTGTCACCCTTCCCAAAGAGAAAAGCAGCATTTTTTCAAAAAGAATACTCAAATTATATATATAAATATGTATAACAAAAATAATATATATATATATATATAAAAATATGTATAAATAATTATAAAGAAATATATATAAATATATAAATAGATATATTTGTATACCTATTTCTATATAAATAAATAAAAAAATATACATATACATACATACATACATATAAATAAACCACACATATATATATATATATATATTTACATATATATATATATAATATATATATATATATATATATATATATATATATATATATATATATTTATATATATATATATATACACACACATATATATACACATTTATATATATATACACATATATATATATACACACACATATACATATATATACATATATATATATATATATATATATATATATATATATATATATATATATATATATACACATACATATACATACACACATATATATACATATATATACACATATATATCTATATATATATATATATATATATATATGTGGTTATTTATTTTTCTTAAACGTCACCTGAAGTTTAAGAAAGAGTTTATTGGAAATCTGGATAGCTTGAAAAGTTCTGTATTAATAAAAATTATTATTATTATTATAATCATCATATTATTATTAATCTCACCTAATTTACTGTTATCTCCGCCGAGGAGGTAATGTTTCCTGTTCGGTTTGTTCCTCACACTTTGTTTCCAGTCAAGATTCAGAACTTTCCAGAACTACTAGATACGGCATTCTCCCCGAATTGATCCTAAATATGACGAATAAATTAAAAACACTTACTCTCCAGGTTCCTATGGTGACGCCGGGCTGCAGATGCCTCAATCTGACGAGGCCGTCTTTGCCGAAGAACCAGCTGTGCCGAGACTTCACGTCCAGCTTCAAGATCAGAGAGCGCCAGCCGGGCCTGGTGGTGAGGAAGAGGAAGAGGAAGAGGAAGAGGAAGAGGAAGAGGAAGAGGAAGAGGAAGAGGAAGAGGAAGGAGTGGTGAAGGACAAAACATTTTTGTTTCGTTATAGCAGCTGATATACAAGGTTTGTTTTTTGTTGTGTTTTTTTCTTCATAAAAAGTAAAAATAATATATATTTTATATTCATTCTTGGTGTTAATGAAGTTAATGATCTTAGGAAGTCAAACAGCTCATAATTCATCTCTAATATCTATTTTATATTCATGTGAAAACATCTGGATTTATTCTAGTTCATCACCAACACTACATTTTACTAGATTACATGTGAACGCATCATGAGAACGTTATCATTTACCTTCAGCCAGTACTCATGTTCACTGAGCAGAGCCTGAACGCATCACCATGTAACTGAAGGGAACCTCCGCTGGTTCTCCGTTAGCGGTGCTGCTAACGTTACTAGCTCTCCTCCTGCTGGTTCTCCGTTAGCGATGCTGCTAACGTTACTAGCTCTCCTACTGTTGGTTCTCCGTTAGCGATGCTGCTAACGTTACTAGCTCTCCTACTGTTGGTTCTCCGTTAGCGATGCTGCTAACGTTACTAGCTCTCCTACTGTTGGTTCTCCGTTAGCGATGCTGCTAACGTTACTAGCTCTCCTACTGTTGGTTCTCCGTTAGCGATGCTGCTAACGTTACTAGCTCTCCTACTGTTGGTTCTCCGTTAGCGGTGCTGCTAACGTTACTAGCTCTCCTACTGTTGGTTCTCCGTTAGCGGTACTGCTAAGGTTACTAGCTCTCCTCCTGTTGGTTCTCCGTTAGCGATGCTGCTAACGTTACTAGCTCTGCTCCTGTTGGTTCTCCGTTAGCGATGCTGCTAACGTTACTAGCTCTCCTCCTGTTGCTTTAAAAACTGATTGGTTGTTTCCAAAGTCACATGCTCAGAGACTAGAGACCCGTCCATTACGTCCTGATCACATGTTCTACTGGATACTGGAGTGATTCTCACCTCCTGGCTTTGGGGCTCGTCGGCGTGTCCTTCCGGACTCCGTACAGCTGGATGTTTCTGATCTGATGGTATCTGGGGAAGCGTCCTCCACTGAAGTGGACGACCGCGAAGGACTCGAAGAAATCGGCTCGGCTCGCCTCCATCGTGACCTTCTGCCCCGGACCTCCAGACACCGTCAGCTCCCAGCTCACCTTCAGGTTCCTGGGAAGAAGAAGAACAACCAGATAGTTCTGATACTACGACGAAAAACCCTGAAAAGTACATTTCAGACGCGATAATCTGACATTCACAAGACGTCAACAAGAATTTTGGTTGTTGAACGACCTTTTCGATGCAATACAACAACAAAATATTCAAATTCAATAATGAGCTCTTTTATTGGCATTCTATCTGTTTTATATGAGAGAGCTTTATTTTTTATATAAACATATATAAAATATATAATATAATAAAATAGTATATATATATATAAAAATATAAATAAAATATGAATATATATAAAAATATAAATTAATGAAAATATATATAAATATATAAATATGTGGTTATTTCCTTTTCTTAAACTTCACCTGTTTTATATGAGTTTATGGAAAATCTGAATAGAACTTTGTGCTTAAGCTTGAAACGGGCTGTATTAATAAAATTATTTTTATAATTATCCAATTATTATTAGTCTATTATCCAAATAGCTACCAATTAATCTCACCTAATTTATGGTTATCTTCAGATCACTTAATTTATATATATATATCTATATATATCTCTATAGATATATATCTATAGAGATATATATAGATATATATAGATATATCTATATATATCTATATATATCTATATATATCTCTATAGATATATATATAGATATATATATATATATATAGAGATATATATATCTCTATATATATATAAATTAAGTGATCTGAATATAACCATATATATATATATATATATATATATATATATATATATATCTATATATATATATAGATATATATATATATATATATATATATATATATAAATAAAAAAGATATATATATATATATATATATATATATATATATATATATGGTTATATTCAGATCACTTAATTTATTTATTTTTTATATATATATATAGATAGATGTGGTTATTTCATTTTCTTAAACTTCACCTTGAGTTTATGGGAAATCTTGATTTGTGCTTAAGCTTGAAAAGGAGTTGGTGGAGTTCTGCGCTCTCCAAGTCTAAAGATCTAAAAAGGTGTAAATGTTTTAAAGGGGCCTTCCTCTCGTACCTGAGGGCCCACCCCGTCCTGCTGGGTAAACCGGTGTGTGGGCTGACGTCTCTCATCTCCCTCCTCCACCTGTTCACATCCTGTCCAGCCACAGTCCTGAAGTACATCTTCTTCCAGCGGCCCGCCGACCGATGCTCCTCCAGCTCCGCCGGGTCGACCTGCAGCGCCTTGGGCCTCCACGCTTGACTCCCAAAGTCTGACATGTAAATCTTCTGCCATAGGACACTATGGGGAAAACTGAAGAAATTGGCTGCAGCAAAGTACGACTCACAGTGTAATCATGTTAGTTATCACGAGTTTATTCTACTAAGTTATGTCCTGAAAGATATACATCATCAGTCTGCAGCTGCTTCACAGTCTAAGCTCGCCGTTGACGTCTTTAAAAAAGCCTAACACCTTAATCCTGAATCCTAAAGCCTAAAGCCTAACACCTAAATCATCCAGCAGCTTCACAGTAAAAACCATCCAGCAGCTTCACAGTAAAAACCATACAGCAGCTTCACAGTAAAAACCATACAGCAGCTTCACAGTAAAACCCATCCAGCAGCTTCACAGTAAAACCCATCCAGCAGCTTCATGGTAAAACCCATCCAGCAGCTTCACAGTAAAACCCATCCAGCAGCTTCACAGTAAAAACCATCCAGCAGCTTCACAGTAAAACCCATCCAGCAGCTTCACAGTAAAAAACATACAGCAGCTTCACAGTAAAACCTATCCAGCTGCTTCACAGTAAAAACCCATCCAGAAGCTTCATAGTAAAACACATCCAGCAGCTTCACAGTAAAATCCATCCAGCAGCTTCATAGTAAAAACCATCCAGCTGCTTCACAGTAAAAACCCATCCAGCAATTTCACAGTAAAACCCATCCAGCAGCTTCACAGTAAAAACCATCCAACAGCTTCATAGTAAAACCTATCCAGCTGCTTCACAGTAAAAGCCCATCCAGAAGCTTCATAGTAAAACCCATCCAGCAGCTTCACAGTAAAAACCATCCAGCTGCTTCACAGTAAAAACCATCAAGCTGCTTCACAGTCAAAACTATCCAGCTCCTTCACAGTGAAAGCCCCTTACCTGAATCTGGGGAATGTAAGACATGAAAAAGGGGAAACTCAAGGAAGTTTACTGTGAAGAAGCCGTTGTAGAAACATATCATAACTTGATTTGCTAACATGCTATTAAAGATTATTTACATATATATCTACACAATTTATGGGATAAAAAGGTGACACCTTCTGATCTGAACTAGCTAGAAACAAATAAATACAAGCATTGCAGAAGCCAGTTATGACTTCTGATTAAAATACGTTCCTATTAAATGGAAAACGTTGTTGACTGTCAGACTTACTCGTCATCGGCGAGCTGGTGGAAGAGTTTGCTGACGTGGCTGATGCAGGACAGCGAGGAGGCGTCCAGGTACGACAGAATCTTTAGCAGAATCTCAGACGGCAGCCTGAGAAGAAAGAAACAAGGACGAGCTGACGCTGCAGGTACAGGTAGCCACATCCCTCGACAGGTAGCCATCAGATGAACAATGCTAGCCCTCATCTTTATACAGAAAATTAACATTTATTATTATTTTTTACTTACTTACTTAATTCAATCAACCTCCCACAAAATAGACATTTAATAGACCTTGAAAAAAAAAAATCATTCAGTGTATAAAAAGTCAGGAAATCAGTGGTGGTAGAAGTACTCATGGAAGAATTATTGCTTAAACAATTTATGCTGGAAAAAAGTTTAAAAATCAAATCTACTACAAAAATATTTTTGGGCAATAAGGTTAAAGAAGTTGTATTTAAAATCATTGTTAGTTTAAAAAACGTATGTTGATTTAAGATTGTGTAAACTTCTACAGGGTAATGTTTTTGTTCTTTCATAAGGTTCAACACAATATATGAAAAACAGTATTTTCTACTTAATTTCATGTTTCTGCAAAAGTTTTACATCAATAAATGTACACTTTCCAAAGTTTCATAACTAAGAAAGATATAGAAATATATATTCAGACAATAACAAAAACAACAACTAATAAAACTCACATCACATTATATTTATTAATTATGTGTAAATGTTATTTAAAAAAAATAAATAAAAAAAAAAGCCAGTTTACCTTTCAATTAAGTTTTCTTTAGATTGAGAAGTTACCATTTGAGGAAAATCTGCTTCATATTCCTTTATTGTCGGTTCTGGCCAACTGCAATAGAACACACATATTAAAACAAACATATATATATATATATATATATATATATATATACACACACACACACATACATAAAAATAAAATATATATTAACTTTAAAATATATATATATATTATATATATATATATATATATATATATATATATATATATATATATATATATATATATAACATATATATACATACATATATATATATATATATACATATATATTATTTATTAATAATATATATAAATATATATATATATATATATATATATATATATATATAAAAATAAATATATATATATATATATACACATATATATAGATATAGATATAAATATAGATATAGCTATAGATATAAATATAAATAAGTCAATGGTCCGCCATGTCACCCGCGGCCGTTCCCGCCCACGGAGCCCAGCCGCCGTCTTGCCGGAGCCGTTCGGCCGCAGTTCGGCTTGGGGTTCCTCCTCAAACCCTCCAAGAAACTGGGTAAAAACTCCCCTCGTCCAGCCGCCATCTTGGAACTTCTAGAAAGCATCCGCCAGAACCGACGGCTTCCGGTCCGGTTTGATTTTCACAATAAAATACCTCATTAGCGTAGCGCAGCCAAACCGCTAGATGGCAGTCTAGTTTTGTTTAAATTGTGAGATGACAAATATTAAAAAAAATATGATTGGAAACCATCCAAGCAAGCGTGTAATGCAAGTTTTTTAATTATTATTATTATTATTATTATTATTATTATTATTATTATTATCTTTATGCATAGTCAGTCCCTGACCCCTCATTGGGTCCCTGTGCCTGGTTGGACCATTGTGGTGGTCCGTGCATGGTTTTTCTGGGTAACTTTTCAGAGTAAAACCATCTTGTCTCTCAGTAAACACTTAAAAAGAAGGCGTGGTCACGTTCTGTGTTAAATTCTGTTGTTATTTCTGCCTGTGTGAATGTGTACGTGTTACATAAGTCCCTCTGTAATTTAACTAAAAGCTGTGAAACCTGAGACCACACACAGCAGTTCCCCGGACGCGACACCGAGAACGCTGTGATGTAAACCATGCTGTTGGTCTCCAAGCAGCCAAATAAACAATCACACTTTGTGTAAGTGATGATGTCCTCATACGGTGGTGAGTGTCACTGGTCTTATTGGTAATGTGGTGAGAAGAATCGGTATTGTTGTCATGGATTCCTGCAGGTTGATTAATGATAATTGTTTGACAAAATAAAGGACAAGGACGAAGAAGTAGAGCTGCATGAGGGCTAATCAATAATACATCTTTACGTTGTCATAGTTTGTTTATTAGAGACTTGTTTGCACCAGGTGGCTCCTCTGGTTCTGCCCATTGAAGTCAAAGCTTCATGTGTTAAAGCTGCATTCTCTCTCCTGACCACCAGGGGGCGACTCCTCTGGTTGTATAGAAGTCAAAGCTTCATGCGTTAAAGCTGCATTCTCTCTCCTGACCACCAGGGGGCGACTCCTCTGGTTGTATAGAAGTCAAAGCTTCATGTGTTAAAGCTGCATTCTCTCTCCTGACCACCAGGGGGCGACTCCTCTGGTTGTATAGAAGTCAAAGCTTCATGCGTTAAAGCTGCATTCTCTCTCCTGACCACCAGGGGGCGACTCCTCTGGTTGTATAGAAGTCAAAGCTTCATGCGTTAAAGCTGCATTCTCTCTCCTGACCACCAGGGGGCGACTCCTCTGGTTGTATAGAAGTCAAAGCTTCATGTGTTAAAGCTGCATTCTCTCTCCTGACCACCAGGGGGCGACTCCTCTGGTTGTATAGAAGTCAAAGCTTCATGCGTTGAAGCTGCATTCTCTCTCCTGACCACCAGGGGGCGACTCCTCTGGTTGTATAGAAGTCAAAGCTTCATGCGTTGAAGCTGCATTCTCTCTCCTGACCACCAGGGGGCGACTCCTCTGGTTGTATAGAAGTCAAAACTTCATGCGTTAAAGCTGCATTCTCTCTCCTGACCACCAGGGGGCGACTCCTCTGGTTGTATAGAAGTCAAAGCTTCATGCGTTGAAGCTGCATTCTCTCTCCTGACCACCAGGGGGCGACTCCTCTGGTTGTATAGAAGTCAAAGCTTCATGCGTTAAAGCTGCATTCTCTCTCCTGACCACCAGGGGGCGACTCCTCTGGTTGTATAGAAGTCAAAGCTTCATGCGTTAAAGCTGCATTCTCTCTCCTGACCACCAGGGGGCGACTCCTCTGGTTGTATAGAAGTCAAAGCTTCATGTGTTAAAGCTGCATTCTCTCTCCTGACCACCAGGGGCGACTCTGGTTGTATAGAAGTCAAAGCTTCATGCGTTAAAGCTGCATTCTCTCCTGACCACCAGGGGCGACTCCTCTGGTTGTATAGAAGTCAAAGCTTCATGTGTTAAAGCTGCATTCTCTCTCCTGACCACCAGGGGGCGACTCCTCTGGTTGTATAGAAGTCAAAGCTTCATGTGTTAAAGCTGCATTCTCTCTCCTGACCACCAGGGGGCGACTCCTCTGGTTGTATAGAAGTCAAAGCTTCATGCGTTAAAGCTGCATTCTCTCTCCTGACCACCAGGGGGCGACTCCTCTGGTTGTATAGAAGTCAAAGCTTCATGCGTTAAAGCTGCATTCTCTCTCCTGACCACGACGGGGCGACTCCTCTGGTTGTATAGAAGTCAAAGCTTCACGTGTTAAAGCTGCATTCTCTCTCCTGTCCACCAGGGGGCAGTATAGTACTATTGTATACAATACTATAGTATTGTATACTATTGTATAGTATACAATAGTATAGTATACAATTGTATACTATAGTATAGTACTATTGTATACTCTACTTTATCGAAGAAGAAGAAGAAGAAGAAGAAGAAGAAGAAGAAGAAGGAGGAGGAGGAGGAGGAGTGGGGAGGAGGAGGAGGAAGAAGAGGAGCTGCAGGAGGAGGAAGAGGAGGAAGAGGAGGAGCTGCAGGAGGAGGAAGAGGAGGAAGAGGAGGAGCTGCAGGAGGAGGAAGAGGAGGCGTCCCGTCCGTGTGTCCAGAGGAGAGGAGCGGCCGCCATGTTAACCAAGAAGCCCGGATCCTCGGTCCTCCCGACGGGTGAGCACAGCCTCCTTAGCCGGCCTGAGGGCGCCTGAGCCCGGCCGGCGCGGCGGCCACACACCGCCCCCCCCCCCCCTCCTCGCTTCTCTCTCCCTCCCGTTTCATTTAACTGAATTTAAACATAAACAACGTAAATAAACCCCGTCTGCGTGTCCTCCGCGGCACATCACACCGTGTTTAACGCGATTCGCGTGTTTAGTTTAAGCTAGAAAGGTTTATTTGTGTCTCACCAGAAGTGACAGCAGCAGGTTTCTGTGTGTTTATTACTGGTAATTATCATGATATTATTGTTTTTACAACGCGGTGATTGCTGTGTTAACCCCGCGGGACACACGCCGGGCTCTCGGGGTGTCTCTGCGTGGGACTGTGGTGGTTTTATCTGGTGTTTCTTGGTGTTTTTCCTGTGTTTTCCTGCTCCGTGGGTCGTGTTTCTGGCCTCGCCTCGGTTCAGTCACAGGTCAGCTGCTCGGTGTATTTTGGGGGTTTTAAAGTCAGAATAATGCTTTTATTACAGCTGTCAGCTCCTGGAAACTGCTCTTCTTTATTGTAGGAGCTTTGACAAACACATGCTAATGCTGCTCAGAGCTATAATTAGACCTACACGAGTATTCATGTGCAGCTTTGTGTTCACTCTGATTTACAGCTTTATTAACTCTATTTAAACCCTCAGCAGGTTTATGGCATGTTAGTGGGTATTTATACCACGTTATCATTATGTATCATAGTTCAAATGAATATATATATGTGTGTATGTATATATATATGTACACATATATATTTATATAACGTTATAATTATGTATCATACTTCAAATGTGAATATATATATTTATATAACGTTATAATTATGTATACATACATACATACATACATACATATATATACATACATACATGTATGTATATATACATACATACATGTATGTATATATACATACATGTATGTATGTATGTATGTATACATACATACATACATACATACATGTATGAATATATACATACATGTATGTATGTATGTATGTATATATTCATATATATAAATTCATATATATATACATGTATCTATATATGTGTGTGTGTGTATATATATATATATATATATATATATATATATATATATATATATATATATATATATATATATATATATATATTGGCATGGTAGTGGGTATATATTTAATGTTATAATTATATATCATAGTTTGAATTAATATATATATATATACATATATATATTTATATAATGTTATAATTATTTATCATAGTTTAAATGTGAATATATAATCTTTATTTGGTTACAGACAAGTATACAGTATGTGTGTGTGTGTATATATATATATATATATATATATATATATATATATATATATATATATAGTTTTTTAGCTGATCAGTACTGCCATATGTATCGGGCGATAAATTGTTAGAAACTGTTGTACAAAGATACTTATCAGTAGTTTGTCCAAATCAAAGGCCTTTACGAGGCGTAACGATTAACCTGCGAGGACGGTATTACTGGGCTCTTATTGTCCTAATATGGTCACTTCCTGTTCGTTGGTTGCGAGAAAAAACAACATGGCGACGGCCGTAATCCAAGATGGCGACAACGTGATCGGTTGAAGCCTTTTATTTGTGGTGCGAAACCTCGTTCCAGATAATAACTATGGTCACATGATATTTGTTTATATTTTATATTTATTTGTGAAAATAGTATATATATATATTGATATAAAAAAAAAAACTTCCCTGGTTTATAAACGCCTTAAAAGGACAAAAGTGTTTGGGACATTCTCATGTAAACAAACACGCATTTTAACAATATGGACAACATCGAAGTCGATGACGTAATTCTTGTGACAGGCCTGGCAAAAAGCAATAAAGTGCAGAGTAATATACAGAATACACAGTAATATATCAATAAAGAAGGTAGAATAAACAGGGAGGGGTAGACATGAATACACTGCGATACTGTAAAGTGTACATTTGTGCAGATAAGTACATTAATGAGGATATATTCAGAATAAACAGCCGTTAGTGTGATATGAATTTGGTGTGTGTGTGTGTATGTGTATATATATATATATATATGTATATGTATATGTGTTAGATGTACATCGTATGGACAGCAGTGTAAATAAGTAGAGACGTTATGAAGCTATTTTTGAGGGTTACAAGTGTGAATGAAATATATTTTTTATATCTGTCTTTATCTTTATATCTGATTATCTTGAGGGTTACTTAATTAATCAGAATTTAGGAATATATAAGCGTTATGCCTCTGCCTGTACCTTTTCAGTCATGTTGTTACTAGATTTTATTTAGGCTTTACTCATAGTATCGTATGTGATGACTGAATAAAAATACTACTCCTAAAATACTACTACTTAAATACTACTACTAAAATACTACTACTTATATGAGTGGGAGGGTTTATTTATCTTTTAGGGAGTAAACATTGGGAATAAGAAAGGAAATGTTGAGGGGAGGACACGCAACAAAGATCCTTTGCATTGTGGACGTTACGGTAACCATGACGCCCAAACGTTTGATGCCGTGCACGTTACGGTAACCATGACGCCCAAACGTTTAATGCTGTGCACGTTACGGTAACCGTGACGCCCAAACGTTTGATGCTGTGCACGTTACGGTAACCGTGACGCCCAAACGTTTAATGCCGTGCACGTTACGGTAACCATGACGCCCAAACGTTCGATGCTGTGCACGTTACGGTAACCGTGACGCCCAAACGTTTAATGCTGTGCACGTTACGGTAACCGTGACGCCCAAATGTTTAATGCTGTGCACGTTACGGTAACCGTGATGCCCAAACGTTTAATGCCGTGCACGTTACGGTAACCGTGATGCCCAAACGTTTAATGCCGTGCACGTTACGGTAACCATGACGCCCAAACGTTCGATGCGGGGACTAAAGCTTTGTTTGTGCTCGCGCTTGGCGCCGTATGTACGGAGGCGTTCGCTGGATTATTCTCCAAAACGCCAGAGGACGAACAAACTAAATGAACTGTGAAGAATCAAAAGATTCAAAAAGCCATAAACCCCAATGACGAGTTATTATCTGATCATCATAAACTACTTTATTACCTTTTTACAAACCCCGTAAAGAAGGAAGTGAAGTACTAAATGTGTTATAAGGAAACACAGCTTCAATATCCTGTAAACTATTTGATTTGGTTGTTAAATATTTCCTCAGATGTAGATCTTTAAGTCGTCCTGATTCTAAATCTTGTCGCTCGCAGCCTTTTCCTTTGACCCTGAACTGTGACGTAAATGTATTTGACTATCACGTCAAGAGGTCGTCGGGCGACTTCCAGAGACTTCCAGAGGTCACCGGGCGACCTCCAGAGGTCACCGGGCCGTGTGACCGCCGCATGTTGTCACGCGTGTCTCGTTGGAGTTCAGAGTTAAGAGCTAACCGCCTGTGTTTATTTATTTACAGATATTAGCGCTATTAGCTTGCTGGGTATCGTCAATATTACAGCTTATTTCCCCGGTACACGTCGTACTGTTGTGAATATACAGTATTATGTGTAATAATACTGTATATATGATGTTATATGTAGTAATGTTAGGGGTGTTTCACAGGCTTTACCACATGTATTCATCATATTGGTGGTTTTATAACCAGTTTATTAATACTATAAAGCTTACAGTTTACGTACTAATGTTGACAATACATAGCCAGGTTTAAATGAACACAAAACAAATAACGAGTAAAAGATATTGAGTATATTTTGAGTACTTTTATTGTGGATGTTTAATGCAAACAACCACTGTGATAATAGCGAAGTAGAAGGATAACGTCTAGGATTTATAGGACAGTTGAAATCATTTTTACTTAGTTTGAAAACCTCGTTGTCAATTATAGTTTGTAGAAAGAAAATCTTTCTCTAGTTTAAACCTTCCTTCCTGCCTTGCGTTAAGTCGGTACCGTTGTTGGATTGTCTGGAAATTATAAATATTATCCTCAGGACCGTTATCCGTAAATGTTCAATTGTTCACAGTATGAAGTGAACCTGCTTCTCACACTCGAGCTAACATTAGCTTCTTTAGCTAGGCTACAGCCAGAGACGGCATTTTGGAGTGGACGTGGTCACCCGTTTGGTTTTGAAGCCTTCAGTTTGTTGTTTTGGCCGTCGCCATCTTGTTTTTTTGCAACCATTAAACAGGAAGTGACCATATCTGGAATGAGGAGGAGTCTCTCCTGTCAATCACCTTGTAGCCCCGCCCCTAAAGCATCCCCTGCTTTATGGTCTGTTTGACTCTAAATGGACCATAATTTACTAAATGAGCATCATGCTGTATTGAAGAAGACTTGAAACTAGAGATTGAGACATAAACTCATGTTTACAATGTTTACTGAGGGAATAAATCAAGAGAAGTAGAGTCATTTTCTATAGACTTCTATACAACCAGAGGAGTCGCCCCCTGGTGGTCAGGAGAGAGAATGCAGCTTTAACACATGAAGCTTTGACTTCTATACAACCAGAGGAGTCGCCCCCGGTGGTCAGGAGAGAGAATGCAGCTTTAAACATGAAGCTTTGACTTCTATACAACCAGAGGAGTCGCCCCCTGGTGGCAGGAGAGAGAATGCAGCTTTAACATGAAGCTTTGACTTCTATACAACCAGAGGAGTCGCCCCCTGGTGGTCAGGAGAGAGAATGCAGCTTTAACACATGAAGCTTTGACTTCTATACAACCAGAGGAGTCGCCCCCGGTGGTCAGGAGAGAGAATGCAGCTTGCCGTCTTGCTACAGGTGTTTGTTGTCGTTTCAGTCGGGGAGAATCTTTGTCAGCAGACTGGAAGTGAGAACCTGCTTTTCCACTGATATCTTTGTGAAATCAAGAACCTTTTGTTTGAGAAATTACTCTGAATTTTGAGGGTAAATCTGCAACTGTTATCGCTGCAAACCACTCGATGCTGCTGGAGGATACTGAGGCCTTCAGACTTCTTATTATACTCAATGTAGTTGTTGTTATGGTGGGAACTCTGCAAACTCAGAACCAAGAAATAGTTTGCAACTGAGTCAGTATTTCTTTGTATTTGTTTTGTATTTCTTAGTATTTCTTAGTGGCTCTCAGCAGCTCTGTGAGTTTGTGACCCCGCCGCATGTTCCCGGTCACGTTGCTGCAGATCTTTTATTTTTTTCCCACTCGTCCTGTCGAGCAGCATGCCGGGCGTGCTCGCCGGCGCTCTGGCATTTCCAGCTCGGTGTCAAGTTCACATTCGGCACGCCGCTTTTCCACCCGTGCATCTGTCGGGCTGCATGTGCTCTCTGCAGGACGCGGCTGCAGCAGCGCGTCCCGTACAGCCGCAGCACAGTGTCACCACACAGGCTTCAGTTACAGCAATATGGATGTTCATTAGGCGGATCTCATCTGTTTTACTACAACAACAGTACGATATCATACACAAAAATAACACTTTATTAGCAAATTATTGTTTTAAATAATAATGATGATACAAATAAAATAAGACTGTTATATATACGTAAAAATGGCCTGTAAAACATACATTTTAAACAGTTTAGTCTCTTTTAGAGCCGTGACTGTAATAAGACGGTGAGATTGTACCGCTGTTTATTATCTTTGGTGGTTTTAAAGCTGCAGCAGTTCATTAGTTAGTTATCAAATGTTTTGAGTAATTATTTAAGGGGAAAAAAAGTCAAAACTATCAAATTCCAGCTTCGTTATTGTGAATATTTTAGGTTTCTTTGCTGCTATGTGACGGTAAACTGAATATTATGTTATGTTTGTGGAGAAAACGCTGATTTACATTTTATAAAGCGAACGATTAATTAAGTTGTTGGTGTGAAAGGAAGTTTAATTTATTGTTTGTTTCTATATTTGTCCGTTTTATTATCACAGAATAATTATTTAAAAGTGGGAGATAATTGATTGATGATTTTCACATTGATGTGATGTAAAAAGTTACTTTTATTTATTATTATTTATTGTTATTATATATAAGGTTCTCTCTGTTAATGTGTGATGTTATAGACACTGCGATATAAAATAACGTTTATTGTGATTTTATGTGTTTTGCCCGTTCCTCGTTACTTTTATGTTTCTTATACAGATTGAACGTAGTTCAGTCAAGTCAATTAATTAATTAGGGATTAATTACATTATCAATTAATCTGACTGTTAGTCACCTCATCATTTAGTCTGTAAAATAATAAAAATAAATAGTTTTCAGTGAATGTTTAAATGTCTTGTTTTAAAAATACAAAAGTATTAATAATAAATACAAATTAAATGAAATAAGTATTTAATTAACAGCAAATCTTCACATTTGAGAAGCTGCAACCAGAAAAAAAGTTATATTTCTGTTGATCCATAGATTAATTGACTAGTCGGATTTAATTCATATTGTTCACTTTAATCTGCAGCTTGTACACGACTGAGACGTTAAGGAAGAAAATATCTGAACTACGGATTATTTTCAAGTTATTCATAGTTTAACCCTCAAAATGTTAATTACAATTAATTTATTTATTTAGTACAAACAAACAAACCGTCCGAAACCCAATTGAAAACGATATAAAACAGAGAAAAGCAGTAAATTTGATAAATAAAATAACACGAATAAATTAGTGAGTCGACTAATTGTCGTCTTTAAGTGCCTTTTGTATCGATAACTATCAGAAAGTATCGAGTGTTGTTTGTCTTGTTGCCGTCGTCATGGTGACGCCGTGTTGCCACGTGGATCCGGGTCGTCCTCGTTAGCGGGATTACGGCGAGCGGTCGGATTAGAGGCCGAGAGCGGAGGCCATCTGTCGGAGCAGGACGGTGGCCTGTGAGGGGAAGAGTCAAAACTCAAAACCTCGTTTTTACACCTTTTTCTTTTTCTAATTCTTTATTTTGGGGGACAGGAATTTAAATTACAAAAAATATCAGCTCACGGGCAATTTTATTGGGTAACTTTGTAGATTTTAAGCGCCTTACCTGACTTTTTATTTAATTTTTTTATTTTCCAAAGAGTTTTATGAACGTAAACTGAATATCGTCGCGGTTTGAAGACGTCGTTCTGTTGTTTTTGTTGAATAATAATTTAAAAATAATACATTTTTTAACTAAAACTTCACCAAAGCGTTTTTTCCTGAGGTCAGCGTATTTTATAAATTATTTGAATTTGTTTGTTTTTTAGTTTGTTTTTGTCTTCTTTATTTATTTGATGTTTGTGTGCGTCTCAATATGCATTTGAGATTTAATATTTCACATTTTAAAGGCCCAGTAAGACGGCGGTTAGACTGACTTTAGCTTCGTGAGGATTTCCTGAGTCAAACGTGATTATTTTAACATTCAAAAGACAGAAAGAAAGAGGGATCTGATGCATAAATACTCATAAATATTATGGGTTACATGGTAAAACAGATGGAGCCAAATTGTGCTTGAAATTCATTTAAAATTCAGTTAAATATAATTTTAGCGAGTGTTCAAAAGTGTTGAGAGTTGAGATATTTTAACAATATATTTATTTTTTAAATATTGAAAGTTGTGGTTTAAATTTATTTTTTTGCCAAATTAATCTAAAACATAAGTGTAAACTGCAGTATATATATAGATATAGATCTATATCTATATAGATATATATTTATTTATCAACACAACATCGGTTAAATGTACTTTTTCTTGTCGAGTTGTGATTCTGAGGCAGAAGCCGATAAGAGCGGTGGAAGGAAAAGTCGGCCAAAGTACGAAACTTATCATCATGCGGTATTAAGATAGTGGTCCGCCGTGCCGTGACCTCTGACCTTTAACCCCCCCCCCCCTCCCATGCTGCAGAGAGAGGAGGAGGCGTAGACGTCGAGGATTAGGAGGCTATGTTAAAGCCTTCATCCTCCTTAGACCGGGTCAGTGCGGTTCAGTTCATTACGCGTTATACAGTCAGTGGCCACTTTATTAGGTACACCTGTAAAACCTACAGCTCAGTCCAGAATTATACCTTTAAAAAGACATAAATTCGTTAAATACAAATAAGATTAAGGACCAAGGACAACAAATCTGGACAGATAAAAGTCAAGAAAAGACACAAGTAGTGAAAAATAGGTGTAAATATAAACGTTATATAAAAAGACCCAATGAACAACATTAAAATAAGAAGTAAGACGTATACACACAAGTCAAGTGTTCTGTAAGTTATAAGCAAAATAAATAGTGCACAGAAATAAATACTGAATAGATGGACTAAATGATTATGTATTTAAAGATGTTTATATACAGTGTGTAGGATTTATATTAACACATTAATAAAATAACTGTGCAAAAAAAAGCAGTCGATATTTTGGCGGCAAAAACATTGATAAAGGTAGAATAGGTGAGAATGTGATGCTGGTTAAAGTTAATATATATTATCGCCAAATTCTAATTATTTAGATTTTTTTAACGCGCAAAACATGCAATTAATATACTTTCCTAAAAGCCACCGGACTCCGTTGACAGAAACGTTCATTAGAATGACGAAGCGTCCGAAGCCGCTGGGCTCCGTTGACAAAAACGCCTTCAAACATTCAAATTGGCCAGAAACTTGGGTTCTGGAGTAACGGAGGCCACATTTCTAAAATACCTGAGCTATCAGTCCGTCTAAACACGCGGGATCTGACCCTGATCCTCCGTCTCTCCGTCGGAGGGATTCCAACCACTTTCCAGTATTTTGGGAGCTTGGCGAGCATGTTCCTGATATGCGTGTCACGAAACCCTAACCCTTCGGTGGCGTTCGTGTCATGTGATATTTGGTATGTGGAGGGGAGGGGGGGGATGGGGTGGGGGGCATCGACAGACACATTATGTTCTCCGAAAGGCCGACACTCTGTCATGTCGTCTGCTCAGACAAGCAACCTTTCTAGAGCTCGTCTGTGTCATCGTGTGAATCGGAAACACTCGCAGATGTTTTGACTGAGCTACGCTAGCAGTTTCCCCCCGCTTCCAGTCTTTGTGCTAAGTTAGGCTAGCAGTTTCCCCCCGCTTCCAGTCTTTAAGTTAGGCTAGCAGTTCCCCTGCTTCCAGTCTTTGTGCTAAGCTAGGCTAGCAGTTTCCCCCTGCTTCAGTCTTTGTGCTAAGTTAGGCTAGCAGTTTCCCCCTGCTTCCAGTCTTTGTGCTAAGTTAGGCTAGCAGTTTCCCCCTGCTTCCAGTCTTTGTGCTAAGCTAGGCTAGCAGTTTCCCCCTCCTTCCAGTCTTTGTGCTAAGTTAGGCTAGCAGTTTCCCCCCGCTTCCAGTCTTTGTGCTAGGCTAGGCTAGCAGTTTTCCCCCGCTTCCAGTCTTTGTGCTAAGCTAGGCTAAACGCCCGGGTCCCAAAGATTAGATATTTATTTATATGTATTTAATGTGTATATATATATATTTATATATATATATGTATATGTATATATATATGTATATATATGCATGCATGCATGCATGTATGTATGTATGTATTAAATTAAATTAAAATTATTAAAATACATAGACCTACTAACATATACATAATATTCTATAAAATCTAAAGAACGCAAGATAGTAAATTATGGTGCGCTTTTAAAATAAATATTTTTAGGGCACTTCAGGGACTTTTTATCTATAACAACGCATCATATTTAAGTCGATCATATGTTTTGTTTGTAAAAACAAAGTAACTAAAGCGTTAAAATAAATGTGGTGCAGGTAAAAGTACTTTATTTCCCTCTGAGAGTAGCAGAGTAGAAGTATAAAATGGCATATAATGGAAATACTCAAGTACAAGTACCTCAAAATTGCATTTAAGTACACTTGAGTACATGTACGTAGTTACTTTCCACGACTGAATAACGCACACAAATACGAGTAGTACTTAAAGACTATATTTTGATTAGCGTTTAATTATTTTTTAGTTGTTTTTTATTCCAGTTTGTTGTCCAGTTTCTTTTATGAAAGTATTCATTGACATTTATTCTACTTTTTCAATATATTTCAATATCATTGACAATATCTCTCAATTTCATGCTCAATATTTATTTTAATTTTATTTTCCATTAGAAACTGGTGTTAGTATCACTTTGTATTTTTATATTGAACTTCTTCTATCGTAGTTTATTTATTTACTTTACTCTCATTGTTATTCTATCCTATTTCGCAATGGTGTCACATATTGTTCATATATGTTTATATTTCCATTCTATTCTTTTTTCTTCTTCTGTAGTAATCGTTGACAATTAAGTGATTTCCGTGTGATGTTGTCTTGTCTCCAGGCAAAGCGGGCGAGCCGGTGTACTCCCCGGGTCACGGCGGCTCTCAGACGACGTCGCCTGTCGCGCTGCCGCGACTTCGCAACAACAACCACAACGCCCCGACGGTACGAACGCACGCTTCTTACTCCCCGATTTAGTCGGAGCTAACGGTATGCTAACGGCATGCTAACGGCGCTAACACGCTAGCTAAACCAGCCTCCAGTCAGTGGATCGGTGTTTTAGACTTTTTCTGTGAGTTCAGACTGACAATGAACTCTTAAAGAAGAACTATATTTTAGATATATAGATAGATAAATACTTTATTAATCCCGGAAGGGGAAAGTTTTTCGGTACAGCAGCATTTTTACATACAGGTAAGAAAATAACAATATATACAAAAATAGAATAGAAGAAGAAGAAGAAGAAAATAAGAAAAATGCACAATATATACAACAAATATAATAATAATAATATACATTTCATTTCTTAAGTTTCTTAGGTTAGGTTTCCTCTACTTTTTGATATTTCCCTCAAACTTTGGTCACAACAAAAGCATTGAAATATTTGAAGCCCCGTGGCTCGATGCCTTACTGCAACAAGTAGTTTAAGAGGAGGAGGAGGAGGAGGAAGAAGAGGAGGAGGAGGAGGAGGAAGAAGAGGAGGCGGCCCTCTGCTCCTGGCTCCCAGAATATGCTGTTAATTGTCATATTCGTAATAATAGTAAAATACAAGCACGTAAAAGTAGTCTGACTTTGTTGACTTTGAGTTCAGGGAACAGGAAGTGAAAAGACGCAGACTCGTTTCTGGATTTTGGGGAACTTTTAGAGTAAATATACACACAAATACACATAAATACACATTTAAATGAAGCATCTGGAGACATTTAACCGTCTTCCATACATATGTTCTAAAACACTGATCCACTGACTGGAGGCTGGTTTAGCTAGCGTGTTAGCATGCTGTTAGCATGCTGTTAGCATGCCGTTAGCTCCGTCTGAGCAGCAGGAACAGTCTGCTGTAGCCACGCGGCTAATAATAGCCCTCTGCTCCAGGAGGCTTTAAACAGCTGATTGGTTTATAGGGTGGGGTGAAGGACACACACACACACACACACACACACTAATGGTTTTAAAGGACCTGATGCAGCGTTTGTTTACTCCATTAACTCCAGAGTGATTGTTGGCATGAACAGGTTTTTCCCGTCAGACGTTAGTGGTTTTTATTTATTGATTATGAGCCGATCGCAGACATCAATCAGTCGTGTTGTTTAACGAGCGAGGCGGGAAACGTGTTGCCCGAGCATGTACGACCTCTGATACCCCGAAACACCAGTAGTTTTAACAGCAGTGGTGGTATTAGTACTCGCAGCAGTACTAATTCATTGTACTAATTAATTGAGTTGTTAGTTGGACAAAAGAAGCGATTTGAAGACGTCAACTTGCACGAAAGGAAGTTGTGACGGGATTTTTTATTAATTATTTTATATTATTTGTTATTGCACAATATATATATATATATATATATATATATATATATATATATATATATATATATATGTATATATATGTGTGTATATGTATATAAATATATATTATTTTAGTGTAGAAAGGTATTGGTAGATTAATCGGTTGGGGAAAATAATGCTCACATGGTGAGACAAAAACCTGTTTTTGTGTGTGTGTGTGTGTGTGTGTGTGTGTGTGTGTGTGTGTGTGTGTGTGTGTGTGTGTGTGTGTGTGTGTTATTGTTTTCAATTTCATCTGTTGACTCATTTCCTTGTTTTGACACATTAATCCTCACTGGCCAGATCCCAACACACACACACACACACACACACACACACACACACACACACACACACACACACACACACACACAGTGCTGCTCAGTTCAAAGACCTGCTGTGTGTGTGTGTGTGTGTGAGTGAAACCAAATTCTGAAAGGTCCCAGGTGTGCTGGTCACCACGGCGACGGGGAGTGACTCACCGAGCGAGAGACAATGAGAGACAATGAGACAGCTGTCTCTCTATTGTTATTATTTATTCACGTTATTTATTTATTAACGATCCTCAAACAGGAGAAACTCTGATGTTTTACTTCATTCACCAGTTTGTTCTTCTGTCGTGTGTCTCCTTCCTCCTCCTCTCCTTCCTCCTCCTCTCCTTCCTCCTCCTGTCCTTCCTCCTCCTCTCCTTCCTCCTCCTCCTCTCCTTCCTCCTCTTCTCCTTCCTCCTCCTCTCCTTCCTCCTCCTCTCCTTCCTCCTCCTCTGCTTCCTCCACCTCACCTTCCTCCTCCTCACCTTCCTCCTCCTCACCTTCCTCCTCCTCACCTTCCTCCTCCTCTGCTTCCTCCTCCTCTGCTTCCTCCTCTCCTTCATACTCCTCTCCTTCCTCCTCATCTCCTTCCTCCTCTTCTCCTTCCTCCTCCTCTCCTTCCTCCTCCTCTCCTTCATCCTCCTCTCCTTCCTACTCCTCTCCTTCCTCCTCATCTCCTTCCTCCTCTTCTCCTTCCTCCTCCTCTCCTTCCTCCTCCTCTGCTTCCTCCTCTCCTTCATACTCCTCTCCTTCCTCCTCATCTCCTTCCTCCTCTTCTCCTTCCTCCTCCTCTCCTTCCTCCTCCTCTCCTTCATCCTCCTCTCCTTCCTACTCCTCTTCTTCCTCCTCCTCTGCTTCCTCCTCCTCTGCTTCCTCCTCTTCTGCTTCCTCCTCCTCTCCTTCCTCCTCCTCCTCTCCTTCCTCCTCCTCTACTTCCTCCTCCTCTCCTCTCTTTCCTCCTCCTCTCCTTC
>JACSYO010001815.1:192500-272500 GCA_016806645.1 Ophiodon elongatus
ACGCGGCGCGCCGGGCAGCAAGGACTGGAGCGCGGCGCTGAAGGGCGGCGACGACCCGCTGTTCCTGGACTTCCTGAAGCAGTGCCTGGAGTGGGACCCGGCGGTCCGGATGACGCCCAGCCAGGCGCTGCGCCACCCGTGGCTCCGGAGGCGGCTCCCCAAACCGCCCACGGGAACCACCGCGGGGGAAAAGACCTCCTCCACCACCACCACCTCCTCCTCCAGACGCGGCACATCAACCACCACCGCCGCCGACGGCGCCGCCATCACCTCCATATCCAAGCTCGCCACCACCTCCTCCACCACCACGTCCTCCTCCTCCAAAACCAGGACTAACTTGGCGGCGATCACCGACGCCAACGGGAACATCCAGCCGCGGACGGTGCTGCCCAAGCTGGTCAGCTGAGAGCGGACGCACCCCGCGCTCGCTGTGAGTCGTGAAGCTGCGCTCGTGAGCGAAAACCGGCCGGGAAACCGAGCGAAACCGGTCCGGTCCGGTCCCGGAGGAGCGCTTGTTTTGTTTCACGCTGGTCTTCGCGGCGTTTCGTCGCGAGGGTGCGTTCGGGACAAAGGAAACTTTATTGACAAAGTGGGAAATGCGTTCAGCCTCCTCAAGTTCTCCAGACAGGAAGTGACCTCACGGGTTTAAACGCTTCACTCTGTAGCTCCAAACACTCAAACACACGTAAACAACATGGTGCTGACGGAGGGAACAAAGCTTTTTTTTTTTATGTTTTTAACCACAGAATCTTTTTAGCTGATGAATCGACACCAAAAAAAATCTTTCTTATGATCTTAGTTTTACGAGGTTTTATCTGCAGACACGATTGTTTACTGACAAGTCGGATACATCCTCGTAATACTTAAGTAACAGCTGCAAAAAAAAAACAAAAAAAACAACGATTAGCATGCTAATCTTTGTCTCATATATCACTATGAAATACCTTTTGTTACGTTTCAGTTTAGGGAACATAAGTGGGCACTTGTCATCACTTTAATGACGATGAATCCGAACTGAACCATCAACCTGTTAGCTGGCTAACGTTCTTAGCTAGCCGTTGTTTTACAGTGTGTAGCTAGCCTGTGTTGACATGCTAGCTTAGTGCCTGTCAGCTGGCCAACTGTTAACCGGCTAATAACCGCTGGTTGTTTGTTTGGTGTCACGTTACGACCGATGTACAAACTTTAAACCAGTCAGCTGGCTATAGCTGGATAACTATTTGCCTTTTTTTGGCAGTCTGGTGGCTAGCCTTAGCCTTTTTTTAGCCATAGCCTGTTAGCACTGCCCAGCCTTACGAAGCACAGATTTAGAGTTTTTAAGCTTTTTTTTTTTTTTTCTTTTTTGGAAGGTTAGCAGGAAGAGAGTTGAAAGAAGTACATTTGGGTTAAGTCATGCCATTTTGTTCCCTATTTAATCAAAAAAATCAGATTATTGAGGATGCAAAATGTCTGTGATGACGGGAGAGTAGAAGGCAGTTATGAGTCGTGTTAAAATCAAAGGGCTCTGATATGAAAATAAATGGGAATGTAATTAACCAAAGTCTGGTAAAAGTAACTCGCTGGTATTTAATTAGCTAAACCAAGTGAATGATTTCTGATTCAGGAAATCTGCAAAAACTACATAAAGAAAAGCTAAAATAACAAGAGGACGGTTGTCTGGGTAACCGACAGACTACTTCTGACCATTCAGGACCATTTTAAAGACAATATTTAAATATTTATAGCCATTTTTATGAATTAAATGAAAAGAAAAATCTATAATTTTCTTTTTTTAGCGTGCTGATAAAACTCCCAAGACACTAAATATAAATCTTCCATAAAGTAAGAGGTGGAAGAAGAGAGACCTCAGCATCCAGAATCGATTAAAACCAGGCTACATGGAGCCTCGATGTCTGAGGATTATGTAACGTGAGCCCAGCAGATACAGCCTGAAGGTGGACTACATAGAGAACTACATAGAGGACTACATCCTCTACATAGAGGACTACATAAAGGACTACATCCTCTACATAGAGGACTACATCGAGGACTACATCCTCTACATAGAGGACTACATAGAGGACTACATAGAGAACTACATGGAGGATTACATAGAGGCCTACATCCTCTACAAAGAGGACTATATAGAGAACTACAAAGAGTAGATGTAGGACTACATAGAGGACTACATAGAGGACCACATAGAGGACTACATGGAGGACTACATATAGGACTACATCATCTACATAGAGGACTACATAGAGGACTACATGGAGGACTACATATAGGACTACATCATCTACATAGAGGACTACATATAGGACTACATCCTCTACATAAAGGACTACATATAGGACTACATCCTCTACATAGAGGACTACATCATCTACATAAAGGACTACATAGAGGACTACATGTAGGACTACATAGAGGACTACATGTAGGACTACATAGAGGACTACATGTAGGACTACAGCTGTTTGTATCTTCTGGGTTGAACTGGTTGGTTTTGTCTTAGAGAGAAACAGAGAGGTTTGAAGTATTTAGACTTGATATTGTAACGTTATTTGGGACTTAAAGCCTCGTGAGCAGCATATTCAGAATTACTGTCACAAAGAAGTACAATCTCTGAAGCTAACGCAACGTTAGCATGTGACTGATATGCGACGTTAGCATGTGACTGATACGCGACGTTAGCATGTGACTGACACGCGACGTTAGCATGATAGTCGACGGTGCTCCGGTTTCAATTCAGGTTTTCTCTCAAAGTAATGAACACTTCTGAGAGGATTTGGACACTAAACATATCCATTAAAACACACTAACAAATAATAATATCATAAAAAAGGGGTCCAGTCACATCAGTATGTGTTGCAGTTATATATAATAGTGGTATATAAGAAGTGGACGTAGTCACCGTGACGTCAGCCGTAGGTTTGTGGCGTGCCGTTCTGAAGTTTGAGTCCGCCATCTTGGTTTTTGGCCGTCGCCATCTTGGTTTTTTGCAACCACTAGTGACACGAGGGGGCGGAGCTAAGTGCAACTGCTGAATGAAGACATTTTTAAGCGACCAAAATGTTACAGTAAACTTTAATGAGTTGAAAACACTGTGAAAGACGAAAACACAGACAACGCCGTGGTGTCGACCTGTCAATCACCTTGTAGCCCCGCCCCTAAAGCATCCCATGCTTTAAGGTCTGTTTGACTCTAAATGACCATAATTTACTAAATGAACATCATGCTGTATTGAAGAAGACTTGAAACTAGAGATTGAGACATAAACTCATGTTTACAATGTTTACTGAGGGAATAAATCAAGAGAGAGTCATTTTCTATAGACTTCTATACAACCAGAGGAGTCGCCCCCTGGTGGTCAGGAGAGAGAATGCAGCTTTAACACATGAAGGAATCACTCTGCCACTTCCTGGTGTGACTGGGTCTAGTAGTACAAGTACTAGTAGTACAAGTACACAGTATTACGACAGAGAAACAGATAAAATACGACAGATCCAAAAAATATCGGGGGAGGAGGTGAGGAGTTATTTATTTACAACAATTTAATATTTATTAATCTAATCTACATATTTACTATGATGTGCAGTTCATATCGTATACTTGAATGTGTGTGCGTGCGTGTTGTATGTAGCTGTGTGTGTGCGTGTGTGTGCGTGTGTGTGTGTGTGTGTGCGTGTGTGCGTGTGTGCGTGTGTGCGTGTGTGCGTGTGTGCGTGTGTGCGTGTGTGTGTGTGTGTGTGTGTGTCGATGTAACGAGAGGGTTTTCTTAAAGCTTGTTCCCTCACACACAAACCTATATCGACATAAAAAAAACAACTGTACCTGAACGCACCCACAGGAAGTCGAGTCATACGAGGAAGAGAAGGAGGAGGAGGTGAAGGAGGAGGAGGAGGAGGAGGAGGAGGAGGAACCGTGATGTACTGTAGCACATGGGAGGACGGTGACGTGATGCGCAGGAGGAACTGATGATGTAAAACAACACAGACGCTGCCTGCTGGTCCTCTCTGATGTTTATGTTTGTTTTCTAAGGATTTGATTGGTTGATTGTGTTTTTTTATTTTTATTTTTTTTTTAAGAGAGTGCTGAGAGTCGTAACTTTGTGCCTTCAGTATCTCGTCGCCATGACAACGCCCCCCCCCCCCACCACAAAAAAAAAACACACACCTGCAGACACAAAAAAACACGCAAACATTTACAGTGAAAAACTCGTCATTAGGCCAAAGCGGGCGTTCTGATTGGCTCCTGGATTTGTCCTAGAGAAGCCCAAAGACGCCACGTGAACCCTCGCGACCTCTGACCTCACCGAAAACCCAGAAGGAAGTGTGACCGCGGAGTAGTAGAGCCTGAGGCTCGCGGTTCAGTTAACGCGCCAACGTTAGCGTCCTGAATGTTTATTCAACTCTGGTTCTGTTTTAAACTATTTAACGCAATAATAAAATAATATTTGAGGAATTTATCAAAGAGAAATTTGCTCAATACTTTATTGTTAACAATAATAAATTATGTAAATCTGAAGGTTAGTCGTGCCAACGCGTGAATAAAAAATACATCATAAATTATAGGCCAGTAGACTTGAATACAGCGTAAAGGGAGCGTTGTATGGAAGTACATTACCGCCAGGAAAAGTTAGTAACAAATTAGGAAGGATAAAAAATACTAAATCAAAATTATGACATGATATTACAATGTTTTCAACACAGAGCTGCACAACTATACGTAAGTTGTAGCCTCTTTATGCAAAACACACAGAGAACATTGAAAACATATTTAAACATATTTTTCTAATTGGGTAAATTTGACTTTTACCTTAAAAACTCATAAGTATAAATTATTAAATTATCATTTTGATCCACTATCTTATAGTTTAGTCAGAAACTCAAAATATATTGACTTAAAGAAAGTCATGACTTGGATTTAGCATCTCATTGATACATTTATATTCACTTAGTTTCCCATAGTTTTGATTCACTATCATTATTTTGTATTGTTCTTTTTAACAATTAATGTTTTTTTTCCTGGTTGTTTTGTGCTTCCATCTTGTTTACAGAACCAGCTCAACGCACCGATCGCCTGTTGTAGCTTTAAACTGATTAACACTGACATAAAGTGTGTGTGTGGGGGGGCGGGGGGGGGGGGGATTATAAAACATGGCTGCACAATGTACAGACACATATCAGCCAACTGTCGCCTCGGCGACGACGCCTGCTGACGACAGGGCTAAGCTAACACTAGCCGATCGACCGCTAGCGTCCAGCCGCTAGCTGCTGCACTGACGTTCATGAAGCTAGCTTACTGCTAACTGACCGCTAGCAGCACGTTACACGTTTATAACTGCTAGCTGTTAGCGTTAAGGTGGTTTTTAAAGCACGGGATGCACCGATTGTAAAACTCTGTGCCGATACCAACGTTTTGTTTATGTTGTTTTTGTTGTTTTTCGTTGTTATTTATTCCCCCTATTGTGCCGGGGAAACAAAGAAATCATTATATAAAATAAAAACAGTTTTAAAGTCATTACATTCTTTGCGTGAGCACAAAATCAATCATAAAAATTTATAAAAACCTTTAATATAACGTTCTTTCACATGAAAAATGTCTTTTTTTAGCTGCTACATAAATATTAATAAGAATGTTTCAGTACTTACAAAACACTCTTTGTATAACATAAATGTAATTAAATATAAATAGGGCTAACTTTCACCTTTTGTGTTTTTCATAAAGTGTAATATTTCCACACCGCCGACAGTTTCTTTCACTTTTATATATAAACACAAGTCTCGTTCATTCGGCCAATGAATCGGTGCATCCCCACTTCTTTTTCTCTCATGTTGGTACCTCAGACTGCTCAGTTATCATTGTTGTTATGATTATTACTGTTGTCATTGTTGTGACTAACACCCAGGGCATTTGGTTTGAATCTACCAAAGTGCATTCCTTTACAAAGCTAGCTGCGAGCTAGCTGCGAGCTAGCTGAGAGCTAGCTGCTCAAACAGACAGACGGGTTAGAAAGTAAGACAGAAAGCAGAAAGCAAGTGAATAGAAGGAAACAAGAGAAGCTTCCTCACAATAAATACGGAAGGAGAACATGTGTTTGTTTTTTTAAGTTTATGATAACAGGCTGCCGTCACACAGGAACATGAAGTCTGGTTTAACCGACCTCTTGGTAGCATTCAGAAACGTGTGAAAGCACCTGTAGCCTAACTAGCCTGCTAGCTCGCTACCATGCTAGCCAGGTAGCCTACTAGCTTCTATCAAGAGGTCCCCGTTAGCCGCTGTTAGCGTGAAGCCGCGCTGTATTTCTGTGACGTTTGCCAGCTGGTTTTTATTGTGGATTTTATCTGTAAATAATGTGGAAAAAATGTTTGAATAATATGTTTTTTGGGGGGGAGGGGGGGAGTGAATGCGCTGCTGTGCCGCGGCCAGTTTTACAATGTACTGTATCTACTGTACAGAACACAGAAGTCAACACTTTTCTAGTGAGCCTTTGTTAAATTTTATTGTGGTGGAAAAATTATTATTATTATTAATAAAACAATTTTATTGTTCATCTTTACGTATTGTTCTTTCAAGGAGTTTAAGCTTAAAAGCTTAAAAGACACATTTAAAGCACAAGTTCGGAATTCTATATTCAGAATTTTATCATTCTTTCACTTTAAATTCAGGGGTCATGGTTTTCAGCTACCAAGCTAATGCTACAAAGTGTTAGCTACCAAATTAATATTACAACGTTTTAGCGAACAAGCTAACATTAAAGGTTTTTAGCTTTCAAAATAAGGTTTCAACGTTTAAATCTACCAAATGAATATTACGTTTACAGCTAACAAGCTAACGTTTAAATGTTTTTAGCTTTCAAGACAAGGTTAGAATGTTTTTAGCTACCAAATTAATATTGCAATGTTTTAAGCGTAAAAGCTAACGTTACAACGTTTTAGCTACCATGCTAACGTTAAAATCAAGATAAAGTTACAATGTTTTTAGCTACCATGGTAACAAAACTACATGTTAGCTTGGTAGCTTTTCCTACATTAACTAAAAATGTTATGTTAGCTTGCACTAGCTAACTAACATTACTGTTTGTTCATGTTTTGTCATTTCAAGTATTTATAAAATGTAGTTTCTGGTGGGATTAGGGTATAAAAATTGACAAAACAATTGGAAGAAAAAAAAGATGCCGTCAAACATTAGCACTAACTGTTAGCTTGCTAGCTAATGTTAGCTTATATATGCTAACAATGAATGTTATTTTAGAGTTACGTTAGCATCTTCCTATATTGATGCGATAAATACCAGATTAGTATAAAAATAATGCTAATTTTGGATTATGGAAGTAATAATTCTGCTAAAATGTTAGTTAGCTATTAGTTAATTGATTGTTTACACTTTAATACTGATACTTGCTGTTTGGAGTTTTTCCTTCATACCAAATCTGATGTAAACAATATATAAAAATATAATTTTATTTACCTTTCTGTTAAAAATCAATCACCAGAGGTGGAAGAACTCAGATATTCTACATAAATTAAAGTAGTATAACGCTGTAAAAAACAATATATTTGTTTTAACTTTTTTGCAAGATGCTTTTTATATATTTTGTTTTATATTTATTATATTTATTAATATCTGCTGTGGACTCTTCGGGGCAACACAAAGCGAGTCTTAGCACCTGAATCCATTGTTTTTCTCTGCATTCATCAAATTATAGTTTTATTTAGCTGGCGCTTTTATTCAAAGAGACTTTTTAAAAAAAAAAAAAAAAGTGCATTCAACCATGTTGTCTGCAGAAGATTTTAAATACACCAAATATCTTTGTAAAATGTATAAATATGCATAAAATGGCGTCAACAACACTAGCTATAAAAAGAAAGCATGACAATTTCACCCTGAGGTTTATTTAGTGGGTGAATTGGAGCTTTAAAGCCAACATACTGTAATAATATAAATTAATTTGACCTTTAACTACTTCCAGTGTGCGGTCCGCGTGTTTATTGTTTATTGTTTGTTGTTTGTCTTCTTTTGATTCAAACATGTCAACAATCTGGGTTTATTTGACTTTGGCTGCAACTAACAATTAGTTTCATCACCAGATTGGTTTTGAGAATAAAATGTAAGAAGCCCGACGTGACGTCTTCAGATTGTTTTTCGGTGCAAAAGATAATTAATTTATCATCAAATAAAACAGAGAAAAGCAACAAATATGTTGTAAACAATCAAAATAACTGCAGATGATTTTTTTTTCTGATGAAAGGCAGCATGTCACACGTGCACATATTCCCTCTTTCTCGCCTGTCATTGATGAGATAATTGGTTCGCCGTGGTAACGAGGAGCAGCCATGTGATTGGAGCAGCTGTGCTCCGTATTAGGCGGCGGGGAGATTAGCAGGAAGGACACGGCTGCTAATTATAGAAGCTAGCATGAAGCTAACAGGCTAACTGCTCAGAGCAGCTCTGCAGGAGCAGCCGCTGCCTGGCTCAAGGGCGGCCGGTTCGGGGGATTCTACCCATAATGCAGCGGTCCTGCAGTGTGGGGTGATTGACAGCTGGTCATTCGTAGAAAGCCTGAACTAAGAGCTCATTTAATTATTTAATGGGCAATCCGTTGATTCATCATGTTCAATGGTGAAAAATTATTCGATTAATTTACTTAAAGGGAGAGTTCAAATGTTCAAAAGTGTTTTTTTATATATATCGAACACTCAAACTGATACTGACTCTTTTAGGGGCCTAAAATACGCAGTACATCTACTGTAGTAATACACTGACTATGTAGAAGTACCTCATACAACCACACTTCAAAACATCCAGACTGTCACTCTAAGTGAAAGGAGCAACACCAGAGTATACGAATAGAAGTACAAGTACATGTAAGAGAGATAAGAGGTTCTGTTCTGTATCCATGAGGCAGCTACAGACACCTGCCGACTCACCTGTGGCTCTGCTGGCCCTCCTGCTCTCTGATTGGCTGACCAGAGATTAGCTCCCTATTAGCAGCTAATTGTCCAACCAAGAATTACAAGGAGCACACACACAATATAATGCAGTGTTAAAGAATGAAAAGACAGTAAATAAAATAAATGTAAATTATTAAAATTATTAAAACTATTAAAATTATTAAAATAAAATTATTTTAATTTAATTTAATTTAAATAATGCTAAATCAAGAAATTAAAAAAATGATAGTGAATAACAAAATAATGATAATAAATAAAGAAATTGTTAATATAATAATAATAATAATAATAATAATAATAATAATAATAGTAATAATAGAGCAAAAAGCTCATTTATAAAATTACAAATAAAAAAGAGAAATATAAAATATACCAGATAAAATAACAACAGCATTGGTAATCGTCTCTAATCGTTGTTGTGAAGTTCTGTTCCTTCCAGGAGAGAAGAACGAGGTAAAAGCTACGACTGAAGCTTTAAAACACACGTGGAACTGGCAGTAATGTTTTTTTTAAAACATTCTAGGCGATAAAACTTACGGCCCAAAATGTGCCCACAAAGACCAGAACATGTATAATATATAATAATAATAATAATAATAATATATAATGAGCTTCATCTGTTGATAGCAACGTGTTTTCCTTTTTTTTTTCCTTTGTTTTCATGGTTTTTTTATCGTTGCTGCAAAAGAACCTCACAGTCGGTTTAGTTTCCGCGGTCGCCGTGGCAACGGCACGCCTTAACGTTGAATATTCCCCAACGATGAGCGGCGGTTTATCCCGAGTCTCCGCTGAGTCAGTGAACGTCTCCTCGTTGAGGTTAATCTGGATCCTCTTCTGTTTGGGCTTCTGATGTCCCGTGTGTGCGTGTGTGTGTGTGTGTGTGTGTTATGTGTGTGTGTGTGTGTGTGTGTGTGTGTGTGTGTGTGTATGTGTGTGTGTTATGTGTGTGTGTGTGTGTGTGCATTTCTATTTAAATCTGGATCTAGCTCAGCAGGAGATCATGACGGTCACACACACACACACACACACACACACACACACACACACACACACACACACACACACACACACCAGTAACCTGATAGAGTGTGGCTTGCTGCAAGGGATTATGGGTCCAAATTAATATCCACTTACGGTCCGAATGTTAAAGCGCCTTCACTCAGGTCGCAGGTGCAAACTGTTTACTTTATAACGGAGCAGCTTATCAAACGACAACCTCTACTTGACATTTATTGTTTATAATATAAATCCAGACACTACTTTACCTTCATGAACCAATCAGATCTGTGGGAGAACCTGAATACGGGACTTAAATAAAGGTCGTAAACTGTCAAATTTAAACTTTTAAACAGAATTTCTTTAAAAAAAAAGAGAGTAAAAGTGCTCCGATCTTTTGTAACACTGTCAATACTACGGTGTAGAAATACTCCGAGTACAGCATTCAGAACTTCAAGTAAAGGTACAAAAGTATTAGCATCAAATTATAATCAAAGTAAAAGTAAAAGTAACCGACGAGTGTTTTGAGACTGAATTTTGAACATTGAAGTTTAGCAAGCGAATCCCAATGTATATAAAGAAAAATATGAATAATTCATATTTTAAACGTTTGATATCCTTTGTTCTTATATCTTGGATTATCTTTGGTTATTTTCTAACATTTAAATAATTAAATTGTTCTTATTTATGGCAAAATAGAAACGTGTTAAAAAAAGAACTCACTCCCGTGTTAACGATTTAATTTGCATGTCGAAAAACCCAGACATCGGATACTTCATCGTCCATGGTGTTTAGCCTAGCTTAGCACAATGGCTGGGCGCAGGGGGGAATGTTAGCCTAGCTCCATAAAACGTTTACAAATAGACGTTCTAATTCTGTTTATTGAAAACGTAGGAATGCCTGAGAGTCCAGGTCGAGGGACAAGAGAGCCCCCGTTGTAAAGAAGGTCAGAAGACAGACTGTCGATGACAGATCCTTTCTCCGTACCCCCCACCAGCACTCCCAGCATGCACCGGGCTGTCACCTGAGCAGGTTAAGGGGGGGGGGGGTCAGGGGGCTCTGACCTACAGACCCAGATAATGAAGAGAAAGGACAGCGTGGAGGAGTCAGCTGATGAGAGAATGAGCAGCAGGTGTCACACGCTGGCGGCCATCTTGGCTCCACGGGTTGCAGCCGGGAGGCGGTTGCCGAGGTAACTGGTGGCTGGTGTCTTGTTTACGTTGCCGTGGCGATGTTTTGACCAAACTGTGTCTGCAAAAGCTCTTTGTGTTTTTTACATTTCAGCATTGTTTTCATTCACACCTTAAACCCAGGTTATACCTTCTAGTAAACATCTTAAACCCAAGTTAAACCTTCTTCAAACATATTAAACCCAGATTAAACTTTCTACAAACATCTTAAACCCAGATTAAACCTTCTACAAACATCCTAAACCCAGATTAAACCTTCTACAAATACCTTAAACCCAAGTTAAACCTTCTACAAACATCTTAAACCCAGGTTAAACCTTCTACAAACATCCTAAACCCAGGTTAAACCTTCTACAAATACCTTAAACCCAAGTTAAACCTTCTACAAACATCTTAAACCCAGGTTAAACCTTCTACAAACATATTAAACCCAAGCTAAACCTTCTATAAACATCTTAAACCCAGGTTAATCCTTCTATAAACATCTTAAACCCAGATTAAACCTTCTATAAACATCTTAAACCCAGATTAATCCTTCTATAAACATCCTAAACCCAGATTAAACCTTCTATAAACATCCTAAACCCAGATTAATCCTTCTATAAACATCTTAAACCCAGATTAAACCTTCTACAAACATCTTAAACCCAGATTAATCCTTCTACAAACATCTTAAACCCAGATTAAACCTTCTACAAACATCTTAAACCCAGATTAAACCTTCTATAAACATCTTAAACCCAGATTAAACCTTCTATAAACATCTTAAACCCAGATTAAACCTTCTATAAACATCTTAAACCCAGATTAAACCTTCTATAAACATCTTAAACCCAGATTAAACCTTCTATAAACATCCTAAACCCAGATTAAACCTTCTATAAACATCCTAAACCCAGATTAATCCTTCTATAAACATCCTAAACCCAGATTAAACCTTCTATAAACATCTTAAACCCAGATTAAACCTTCTATAAACATCCTAAAGACCAGGCTGTCCACTTTTACCATCTGCAACATCACAGTTATAAACACATTAATGCATCAATAATTACGTTTACGTGAGACGGAGTATTTTAAACTGTGGTACTTTTACTTCAGTAAAAGTTCTGAGTACTTCTTCCTCCTCCGATAGCTTCACAACACACAGTTATTTTAACTGGTTTCAATAATCAGTCTGATCGATGAACCAGTCGGTAAGAGTTGGTTCCAGACAATCTGAAACCCTAAATATACGACCGGTCATGGGAACTGTCTGTCTGCCTGTCTGCCTGTCTGCCTGTCTGTTTGTCTGCCTGTCTGTCTGCCTGTCTACCTGTCTGTCTCTCTGTCTGTCTGCCTGTCTGTCTGCCTGTCTACCTGCCTGTCTGTCTGTCTACCTGCCTGTCTGTCTGTCTGCCTGTCTGCCTGTCTGTCTGTCTGTCTGTCTGCCTGTCTACCTGCCTGTCTGTCTGCCTGTCTACCTGCCTGTCTGTCTGTCTGCCTGTCTGTCTGTCTGTCTGTCTGCCTGTCTACCTGTCTACCTGCCTGTCTGTCTGTCTGTCTGTCTGTCTGCCTGTCTGTCTGTCTGTCTGTCTGCCTGTCTACCTGCCTGTCTGTCTGCCTGTCTACCTGCCTGTCTGTCTGTCTGCCTGTCTGTCTGTCTGTCTGTCTGCCTGTCTACCTGTCTACCTGCCTGTCTGTCTGTCTGTCTGTCTGTCTGCCTGTCTGTCTGTCTGTCTGTCTGCCTGTCTACCTGCCTGTCTGTCTGCCTGTCTACCTGCCTGTCTGTCTGTCTGCCTGTCTGTCTGTCTGTCTGTCTGCCTGTCTACCTGTCTACCTGCCTGTCTGTCTGTCTGTCTGTCTGTCTGCCTGTCTGTCTGTCTGTCTGTCTGTCTGCCTGTCTGTCTGTCTGTCTGCCTGTCTACCTGTCTGTCTGTCTCTCGCTCCGTATAAATTAATATAGACTCCAACAAGCGCTCAGGGTCTCTGAGTTCAGGACCAATGGAAAACTGTGTGTGTGTGTGTGTGTGTGTGTGTGTGTGTGTGTATGTGTGTGTGTGTGTGTGTGCGTGTGTGCGTGTGTGTGTGTGTGTGTGTGTGTGCGTGTGTGTGTGTGTTCAGATGGTGTCATATGTGTGAGGCCAGAGGTCAGTTTATTTCCAGCGTCTCTCTTCATCATACAACTGTCTCTCTCTCTCAGTCTGATCTGTCCGTCATTCTGCTCGACGTGAATATTCATGAATGAATATTCATGAATGAATTATACGATAATGAGCAGCGACGATTAATAATAATGTCGGAGATGAAACGAGACCTGAGAGAAACTGTTGCCACCGGAAAGCAAAGAGTTTTCTTTAATGACCTGGTATGTTTTCTTTAGTGAGCTGATCCATTCATAGATATGAATCTGTTTAATATGATTAATAAGTCAGGAGTTACTCTGCCATCTAGTGGTGGATAGCTGCCATCACACCCAGTGTGATAGTTATTATTATTATTATTATTATTATTAATATTAATATAATTATTATTATCGTTATCATTATAATCATTATTATTATTATTATCATTGTATTCCTTTTTATTATCATTATTATTAACAATATTATTATTATAATCATTATCATTATTAGTATAATCATTATTATTATTATTACAATTATTATCAAAATCATTATAATTCTTATTTTACTATTGTTATTATTATTGTAATTATTATCATTATTATTATTAATATAATTATTAAAATTATTATTATTTTCCTCATTATTATCATTATTATTAGTATCATCATTATTATCATTATTATTATAATCGTTATTATTATTATTATCATCATTATTATTATAATTATTAACATTATTATTATTTTCCTTATTATTTTCCTTATTATTATTATTATTATTATCATTGTATTCATTTTTATAATCATTATTATCATTATTATTAACAATATTATTATTATTATAATCATTATTATCATTATTAGTATAATAATTATTATTATTGTTATTATTATTAAAATCATTATAGTTCATATTTTTATTATTGTCATTATTATCATTATTATTATTAATATAATTATTAACATTATTATTATTTTCCTCATTTATTATCATTATTATTAGTATCATCATTATTATCATTATTATTACAATCGTTATTATTGTTATTATCATCATTATTATCATTATTAACATTATTATTATTTTCCTTATTATTAACATTATTATTATTTTCCTTATTATTATCATTATTATTATTATAATCGTTATTATCATTATTATTATTATGATTATTGTTATTATTATTATCATCATTATTATTGTTGTTGTTATTTTTATTATATGATTAAATGTTTTCATCCAAACTGACTTCCACATGAAGGATCAAAGGGATCCAGTGGTGGAATGAAGTACATTCACTCAAGTACAAATTTGAGGTACTTTACGTGAGTATTATCTTGTAATACTACTTTAAACTTAATAATTAACATAAATACTTCATAAATAATACAAGTCTTTCACTACATTTTCCTGATTATACTTTTATTAAAGGAACACTTTCAATACACAACTTGTACTTGTAACAGAGTGTTTTCACAGTATTAGAAGAAGTATTCGGATACTACAGTTAAAGTACTGCCACCTCAGAACAGAGAGTAGGATTCTGTTATAATATATATTTTAACTGAGTACTCTGCTGCCACCTCGTGGATAAAAGGCCTCAATACATCCAGTGTGACCCTCAGGAGTTTTTATAATTTAAAATTAAAACGACTACATAAATATATGTAACTATGATTTTCATTCTCATTATTGTTGTGGAATAGTTTAATAATTAATCTGCCTGTGTGTTCTGCTTGTAGTTGCACAGTTTGTCCTCCAGATGTCAGCAGAGGCTCGTTTTAAGTTATTGTCTGAATGAAACATTTTTAGGCGACCAAATGTTTCAATTAATTTTCATGAAGTGAAAAAACAATGTGAAAGAGGTCAAGTTGTAAGATAAAAAACATGGACACCTGTCAATCACCTGGTAGCCCCGCCCCTAAAGCATCCCCTCTTTATGGTCTGTTTGACTCTAAATGGACCATAATTTACTAAATGAACATCATGCTGTATTGAAGAAGACTTGAAACTAGAGATTGAGACATAAACTCATGTTTACAATGTTTACTGAGGGAATAAATCAAGAGAGAAGTAGAGTCATTTTCTATAGACTTCTATACAACCAGAGGAGTCGCCCCCTGGTGGTCAGGAGAGAGAATGCAGCTTTAACACATGAAGCTTTGACTTCTATACAACCAGAGGAGTCGCCCCCTGGTGGTCAGGAGAGAGAATGCAGCTTTAACACATGAAGCTTTGACTTCTATACAACCAGAGGAGTCGCCCCCTGGTGGTCAGGAGAGAGAATGCAGCTTTAACACATGAAGCTTTGACTTCTCTTTTCAAAACCAGTCTGCATTATTCAGTGTAACTGATGAAATTATTATATACATGAAAATGCCGATTGATTTCTCTATAAGAAAAAAAAATCTAGAAATATTTTAAATCACTAACAAAATGCTGTTTTCTTCTAAACGATTCTTGTTCAATGATATTACGTATGAATATTGAATGTGAAATGTTGTCTCTATAAACACTGGTTCTTAGTTCTCTTGCTTGGTTGCTGTGAACCCACTCAGAGCTTCCTTTGCAACAGGAAACAACTCGTAACTTCATGGAAATGCCACAGTGCATCTCCGTCTGATATGTTAATGAGCTGTGTGTGTGTGTGTGTGTGTGTGTGTGTGTGTGTGTGAGTTTCATGACACCACACTCGGCATCTCCACTGAAACTTTAAAACACTGGAGGACAAATGTTACTTTAAAAAACGCTTAGAAAAAAATGCCTGAATCATCTTTTTATACTCATGACCTCAGGTTCTCTTAAAGGGCCAGCACCACCGATTCACAGAGGCCTTTTGTTGGTGACCTTCAGCTCCACCAGATAACCTTCAGATTTTCCCACCATTCCTGATCACATCTTCACATTCCCAAATCCAGTGATGGAAGAAGTATTCAGTACTACGATACTTTATCATAAACATTCATCATCAGCATATAGAGGAACACTTCATCCTTCAGTTTATCATAAACATCAACAACGCGCTGGCTCTGAAGAGATCAAAGGTCACAGACAGGTAACCAGCCTGATGTATCCACTTCTCTTATCTCATCACTTCACCTCCTTTCAGTGGTTAGATAGCGATCGGTGTGCGAGACAGACTCACTTCCTGCCGCCGATATGAACACAACATCGCTGAAGCACCAGATTTAGTCTTTGATCTTTTTTAATAGAAAATCTAAAATATTGACACTTCCTCATTTCATGAGAAATATTTCCGTCCTCAGACGAAACCGGGAGTAAAGCTTCTTCCCTTGTTTCCGTCTGTGTTGACTAATTAAAGGTTTATCTCTTATATCTTGATCTTAATTACATTTAACATGTTTTTATTGTAAAACACTTTCAAAAACTGCTCGTAAAAAATATAAAAAATAACTTTTGAAAGGTGCTTCATAAGTAAAGTTATTATTGTAAACAGTTCTGGTACTAATTATTATTATTAATTAATTAATTATTAATTAATTATTAATATATATATATATATACACACACATATATACATATACATATATATATATATATATATGTGTGTATGTGTTTATATATATATATATATGTGTGTGTATATATATGTATATATATGTGTATGTGTATATGTGTTTATATAATGTGTGTGTGTATATGTGTGTATATATATACACACATATACACATATAGATATATGTATATATATACATGCATATATGTATATATGTATATATGTGTATATATATATACATATGTATATATAGACTGAAAACTATTCACGGATTTCCATGAATATTATTATAACTAATTAAAGAATATATATTCATATTGTATATTATAGTACATTATAGTTTATTATAGTATATTATAGTATATTTATTGTATATTATATTATATTATTTATTACATCGCAGCCTGGTTGCAGAGCTGTGAGTTCTGTCTCTCATTTACATGCAAGAACTAGTTTCCTTTCTCCTGCAACATGCTGACTCACAATGAAACCTACACACACACACACACACACACACACACACACACACACACACACACACAGAGGTGAAGGAGTTCCTCTCCGTGTCTCTTGTTCTTTACTCTTTTCTGCTACTTTATACTTCACTTCATCTCTGAGGGAAGTATTGTACTTTCTACTGCACTGCAATTATTGTCACTTGTAGTTTTATACATAAAAACACACAATATACTACGAGCTGTGTTTGGGCGATGATCGGGATCTTAATTATCGCTCGATTGTTACTTATTGTTTCACGTCTAATGTTTCGATGTTATGTTTATTTTTTACATGCTTTGCAAGTTTTCTACGTCTAAATAAGTCTATACTCGTATAATGATGCAGTACTACACTGCTAATCCACGCAGTAGTATATGAAGTATTTTAAAATTGCTTTTACCTGCATTAATTAGTGATAAAAACTGAATATTATGATAATCCACAACAAAGGAGCCGTTCTGCATTCTGCATAATGTGTACTTTTATTTTTTATGCAGATTTTCTTTTACTGCTAAATACTCGCTATAGCAACAGATGTGGATTAATCCCCAACAAATGCACAATATATTTGTTTGTTTTGTAACAAAGTGACAAATTGATGTATTTGTGGAGTGTTTTTAAAGCTCACGTGTGGCACGTTGACCACAGCCGTGCTCTGCAGACTGGGGAAGCACAGCCCCGGTTCTAGGAACCAGAGCGACCGGGGTGCATTGTGGGTAAAGGAGCTGCATAGTTACAGTAAAAGAAGGCCACCCGCCGTTTACCAGAAGTGATGTCACAGGAAGTGACATCACGGCTGTGGGTCTGTAGTGCTGCTGCAGCTGAGTTTCTGCAGAAATACTCCGACCCGCCTGTCTGCCTGCAGAAGATCAAGGTCTCCGAGCTCCAGCACAACATGGAGGGTCTTTATTCAGTCTTTCACTTTTATGACACTTTAATATTTACTCAAGTATTTCCATTTCCTTCTGCTTTCTACTTCCATTTATCTGACTGCTATAGTTAGTAGTTAGTTCACATAAAACACACGTGATAATATTATGAATTACAAGAATAAAGCAGCAGCATACTGACATCACATGGTTTCATTTGAATAACAGTTTGAGGCTCAAAGAGGTCAAACTCTCCAATATTTCACAATAAAGAAAGAAATTAATGTACATTTGTGTTGCAGAACACAGATTTGTCTGGTTACCTTTTGGAGGTCCCCGACCCCGAGGCTGGGAACCACTGGACTCCACCCAGCAGCTACAACAGGAACATGCTGCTGTAGCATCCAGTGGTGGAAAGTAACTAAGCACATTTACTCAAGTATTATACCGTATATATATATACGTATATATATATATATATATATATATACGTATATATAGAAATGTCATCTAAAAAGGTTTTAGAAGAGCATTTTGATGCTAAAACATAACTATTTTTGACCAAAATGTAAAAGTTTGGATCTGAATATATAAGGAAAACCACCGGGAAGCTACAAAATAATATAAAAAAAAACAACCATGATAATAGCCGACGCTCTCTTTAGGTCTGCTGGTAAAGTGGGTTGTCCTTTAACCACAACGTTGGTAGTTTGATTCCCCCGCTCTCCTTGAGCAGGACACTGAACCCCAGGTTGTTCCTCGGCTGCTTTACAGCTCCTAATGCTGATAACGAGTTCAATGCAGAGGTCAAAGTTCATCTATGTACCGGTTTTAAGTAGGATTTTCAATGCAGTACATTCACTCGTAATGCAACATGGTCTGGCCCACATGTTGTGGGTTTCATCTACGAAATGATGGCGGTGACGATGAAGGCAGTGCTACAAGCTTTTTGTCTTACTTGGCAAAAGCATCCAAGCAGACCAAAATGACATGCGGAGTTCCGCAAGGCTCAATTATTGGGCCTCTTTAGTTTTGTAAAATAAATTAAATACATTTGTGAAATACATATATGAAATATACGAAACCATAAGATCACATTTTATGCAGATGACACTCAAATGTACCGAGCAGAAGTCCAGTTTCAAAGTGTCTTTGAAATGCCGAACCGCCTTCTCATGCTTTCACATCAGAAAGCCACGTCATTAGCAAAGCTAAGTGGCTACTGACGCCTACGTCGTTACCACAGAAACTCATGCAAAAAAAAAAAACAACTGTGCAGACGGTTTATCTTGCAAGCTGAACGAAGCCAATGAGTTGAGTTTCAAACTTGACTCTTGAACTTGGACACGGCAGTTGACGAAACAATCTCAACTCAAGGTCCAAGGAGCTGTTCTGGAGCTTCGATCGTACCACAGGACCAGCTGGCGGTGATGATACATTTTCCACTTCTTCTGTGCCCTTCATGACCTTTATGGACCTCCGATCTGTGATGGCTCAGATCAAAATAAAAATTTAAACGCCTACAATTTCACATCAACTGGTCAAATTGACAAAATAATTATGTGACACGATCTTGAGTTTCTTTTAGTGGAACGTTGAGGTTAGATTGTTTAGTCACTCAATCTTGATTATCTGTCTTATGAAACCAAGAAACAAGTCATAACTGTTGGTGTGAACACGGACTCGGAGCAAATCAATTACAAAGTGCATCTCATCATCCTTAAAAATCATCACACAAATCAGAACGTGAAGTTAATTCAGTTTAATTCAGTTGCATTAGTCTGCAATGCAGTGTCAATTAATAAATGCAATCAATACATTGTCAACAATCAGTCACAGCAGTATGATTATTAAATAAACACATTAAATACAAAAATAAATATAGAAAACTACGACGTGTCAATAAAATACAAAAATCCCATAAAAGTACAGTATATAGTACGTCTACTACAGCTGCAGAGTACTTGTACTGCAGTGAAGTACTTCAGTGCTGGACCTGAATGTTTACAGGACTTGTAGTACATTTAAGTATGTCAGTATGTTTTACTTTGCACTGTATAAGCAATGATACCACTAACAATTAAATATATCATAATTCTATCAGGCAACTTTTCTGAGCATTAAATCATCTGCAGTTTTTAAATAAGTAAAAATCAAGAAATCAAGTATTTTCAGGTGATATTTGGTTGATATTGTGATTGATTGAGTTTAACTCCATGTTAAATACAATTAGTTTTTATAAACATTTCACAGGATTAAACCGCCACGCTTCTTTCAAGTATAAATCTCCGAACCTCCTTAAGAAAATATATGAATTTTACACAATTACAATATCTATTAGGCTTAGGCTGCTGGTTTATTGTCACTGTAATAAATAAATATATACTTATAAATAATCTCTTTAGCGACCTGTTAATACAGAAAAACATTTAAAACTTGGCAAGCTGGTTTAAATTAGATATTTTTTACTTCTGTTAACTTATGTTATTTTATCTATTGTTGTTATGTTATTTTATTATGTTGTTTATCCTTGTTGCTGTTATTGTTGACATCTTGTTGGTGCTTCAGGCACTTGGGCGGGTTTTGACCCTCCGGGCTTGCCGTCGCCGCCGCCTCCTCTCCTTCTTGATGACAGGTAATGAGCTTGCCTCCTCGTACAGCCACGGCAGCTCCCACAATGCTTTGCTCTGGACAACAAGGTTATCCATCTGGAGAGACAGGGAGAGACGTTTTATTTTAATTCTTTCAACCACACAGTCAGGAAAAATATTGTTCTCACAACAGCATCACAAAGACACATTAAAAGCTCCATAAAACCTGAAGTAAACTTTCCAAATTAGTGAAGTGTGAGGAGGGTTCGTATAGGCTTTCAAATCAGGCTTTGATTCGACTTATTTAAGCCTCTAAGTAAACCTTCAATTAGCCTCACTTTAACATCTTTGTACGCTCTACATAAAGCTTCAATTAACTCTTACTTTAAGGCCTTTGTACGCTCTACATAAGCCCCCCATAAGCCCAACTTTAAGGCCTTTGTACGCTCTACATAAACCCCCCATAAGCCCAACTTTAAGGCCTTTGTACGCTCTGAATCTTCAATAAGTCTACGTTTCTGGTCTCTCTCTCTTTTGCTCAGTGTGAATACTTGTCTACTTGTCACTCTACCTTGATGTGTTTGAGAGCCCTCAGTTCCTGCAGAAATTTCTCCTGCTCCTGGTAATGGTGTTTCCTCAGGTCCTGGACCATCCTCAGGATGAAGCTCAGCTCCGTCCGGACGTCTTCGCCCGCTCCCACCTCACCGCCACTGGCGATGGTGGCGGTGGCGGGAAGCTTGTTGCTCTCGGCCGTCTGGGGAGTCGGGATGGGCAGCTCATCCAACATCTGGCCAATCAGCTTTTCGTACGTCTCCAGAACGCCACCCATAAACATCCTCTTCACCTGAGAGAGAAACAAAAACGATATGTTGTTTTTCGTGGGTGATATTTAAATAGCAAAGCTGGTGTTCTCTGGCTTGACAAACTTGTACTAGCCTCAAGGTGCTGAAAGCCTTTCTTCACAGTGGAAAGAAGAGCTGTGGTTTCCCACACAGGCGTTAAATGAAGAGCAGGCTAGGCTTGAAGGGGAATGCCACTCATTGACTGTGAAGCATAAATGTCATACTCCAACATCGCTCTGCAGGTTTTAAACTCAATAGGATACAAAGACTCAAAGCGGTCAGGGGTCAGCGAGGTCTGACATTTTATTAATTAGTGAAGACACGAGTTGAAGATTCAGGTTTAAGGTCTAAACTTTTACAAAGTTTAACACTCGGCATCTAAAATTTGACAAAGTGTGTTTTCAAAGGCGGCAAGCCGAAACACGTCGGTCTCATTCTCACCACCGATGTGACATAACTTAAGTCAATGTGTTGTCATACAATGGTTCGTATGATATCTTTCGTGCGTTGACACGTGTCAATTTCTGCTGGTTGCATGAATACAGTCTTTGTAAACACAGGAAACAAGTTAGTTAAGTTTAGGTCACGAAACTACTTAGTCAGGTTCAGGAAAAGATCTTGAAATACTTGGTTAGGTTTTGGGAATAGAAAAAAAACGACGGAAAACTGAAAATACGCAGGTTACGCAACCAATGAATCAACGTTGGCTTCTGGTTTCCCACGGGGAACAAACAGCGGTCACAGATCTGTGTTTGTTGGACGTTGAATGTGATCTTAACTGCTGTGTTTTATCCAGCGACTCTTTTTATCTCTAAGAGAAAGAACGAGTGAGACCCGAGTGTGAAGTCTTTCTACAGTCTTCAAAAGATTTACAACAAACTACACAAAATGACAAAACCTTTTAAATTGAAACGCGTGACTCGATTCAAACGGGACTCTCGTCGATGCCAATCGGACATAATCTGTCTGAAAAAGGTCCCACGGTGATTCATTGGAAGGGGCGGGGCTTCACTTCTTTATTTGACGAGCTGGGAGTAAGAACGGGTTGTTTTGATTCGATTTCTCTTCAATGAGCAAAAGACTTTTGAGGATTTCTTAAGTCTATATGGAGGCTTGTAATCCTTAAACATGCACACATGAGCTCGTCCCCTACGGGTTAATTGTTGCCTAAAACAGTGTTTCACCTCAGATGAGTTACTGAGGAGCCTGGACTGGAACAAATTCAAAAGTTGACACCTGTGTTATTGTGGTGAGGGCAAAACTCAATGGAAAAACCCAGAGGGGCGTGATGAGTGGGTGGCATTGATGCTATAACTGTTCTTCTCCCACTATGAATACTGATGATAAGCTGATCCAACAAAGTCCAAATCTTGTTGCAACAATCTTATTATTGATTATCTCTAAATTTGTATCGAGTTATATGTTTGGCTGATGACGACCAGGTTTACGTCCAGTTTAAAACCGTCAGATCTAGACCTAATTTCTATCTCATTTGTTTATTGTGCATGAACCAATACCGCAGCCTAGTTTGCAATGTCTCGATCTTATCTTGGTAACCACACACTGCAGACTGAGACGTGAAAAATGAGAAACTCTGTTGTGTTAGAGCTCAGCGCTCGAAACCAACCGTGAAGTGTCTTTTTATAATTGTTGGTGAAAGTTTGATTCAGAGCCTGAGAACAGTTGATCACATAATGTTGCACGATGCAGAGCAAGATAATCGACCACAAGAACCTCAACAGTGCGATAAAGAAACAGCTCGGTGTCAGACCGCGTTGTGAAAGACAGAAACCGGAGGAAAGCACCAGCCAACTGCTGACACAGTGATTCATCGGGGAATAAAGACGGCGGAGTTCAAAAAGTTGGGAAGTAAAAATATTCGGTTCAAAAGAGAAGATCAATCTCATGTCTGTGTGTTGGGAGCGGAGCTGCAGTCAGGAGGCGATTAGCTTAGCTTAGCATAAAGACTGGAAGCAGGGGGAAACTGCTAGCCTGGCTTTGTCCAAAGTAAAACAAAATACACCAGCCAACGCCTTTAAAACTCTTGTTTGATGCACAGACGTACGGAGCTGATGGTTGTTGTTTAAAAAATGTCTTCCAGCTGTTGGTCGGTGTATTTTCTTTCACTTTGGACGAATCCACGCTGTTGCATCCAGTCTAAGCTAAGCTAAGCTAAGCTAAGCTAACTGCAGCTTGTACTTAACACGCAGACATGAGAGTGATTTTAATCCTCTGATCTCAGAAAGACAGAACATATTTCCCAAAATATTTAACTATTGCTTTAAAGGTTACGGTTGAGTCGACGTTCCCATTAACTTTCTATGAACCACGAACGATATCTGAAATCATTTATTTACATTTCTTTGGACGTTTAAAGGGAGGAGACCGTGAGCTTAAAGGTGAACTGATGAATCATGTACATAAAACCCCATTCAGACTTTATGTTCCTATTTGAAGATGTACGGAAGTTAAGTTGTTTAATTGAATAAATTGACTTTTATTTACCTCCATTTGTCCAGCGAGTGGATCTCTGGAGAACACCGGCTTCCCGTTGAATCTCTCTCTCGCTGGAATCCTCTGCAAAAAAAGAGCATTTTTTTTTCAGGTCAAGTTTCATGTTAATAAATACTAATTGTTGTAATTACTGGTGCATTCAAAGACAGTCGGACGCCGGCCCTGTCAGAGCCGTCTGTTGTAAAGCATTAAATTGATGAGAGAAAGTATATTGAATATCCAATCCCAAAAATATCATAAACATCAATGTGCAAAGCATCATACGGTGAGTTTAAGTACAGTCTGACATCTGTTGATGAGCTCCGTTTTCAGATAATCAAAAATAAGACAAATAATAAAACACGTTAAAATCTTTGGATTTTGGTGGTTTTCTATTGTTTTCATTGGTGCATTCAAGGACGCTCTGACATCTGAGACTTCAGAGACACTGTTGTTGCTGAGCTCTGATATCAGATTATCAAACAAGTGCATTCATAGGTTCTAGACTTTTGCATTAAAACTGTCTTGCTGGTGCGTTCAAGGACACTCCGACACCTGAGAATTGTGTATCATCAGCAAAGAAGTTGTTTCCTGCGCTTAAAAAAAAGTTTGCCTTCACATCCGTCTGTTGAATCTCAGAAGTCAGATTGTCCTTGAATGCACCATCAAGGAAGAGTATCCCTGCTCCTGAAGTACTCATTCAAGCATTTACAAGTTGTAAAACTGTCCCTGAACCCTTCTTTAAGCGTACATTCAGTCAATGCAAATTAACGTGTTGTTTGTGGTGAGTGTGAAAGCAGCAGGAGGAAACTGTTTTTGAAGTATTGCGCAACAAATACTGATGTAGAATAAGCACAGCAGCAGCAGTAGTAGTACTACTAGTACTAGTAGTACTACTACTACAGTTCGTACTGTGCGTCTCAAACACCAAGCAGTAGTACTACTACTAGTAGTAGTACTAGTAGTAGTACTTGCAGTGTTTGCAATACTCACATAGTGCTGCAGGAGGTTATGGATGGTCTTGTTCATCTTCGCAGTGAGGAAGGAGCCTTGGACCTGACAGACGATCAATAAGAGGGACAGACAGCCCACCGCCCTCGCCGTGGCAACCATGGTAACGCCGCTCGTACAGTGACACTCCGGAGCGCTGGTCGCTGGTTCGATTCCCAAACCTGTATGAGGCCTTTTTCAATCCCTGACGGAGCGACGAAAGACCAGTCTGATGGTCTGATGGTCCGACAGTCGAGTGTCTCTCTCCCTGAAGTTGTCTGAAACTACTTGACATGAAACCTTTTATTTATAACTCCAGAGAGGTGAGAGCAAGCGCATGTGTGATGCAGCGATGATCTAGGTGTGAAAATGTGGTTGTGCAGTTTCCTTTAAATCACCAAACTTCATAGAAGTGGGTGAGGGGTCTCCCACTCATGCGTCTCAAACACCAAGCATTCGCTCCTCAGCAGAGATGCACATCGCTTAATGTTTGTTCTGTAATTAATGTTTTTTGCTGGTCACTCTGGGAGCGTGAATGGTTTCTGATAGGAGGCCTGCTTTTCTATGTAACTCAGCTTTGTGACGAGAGGTTTGAGTGGAAGCGACGCTGCAGCCGGCGTCGGAAATCAATCCAGTAGAAACGCAATGGAAACCGTTACGAACCCTTTTCATTTATGTATCGTCACATACGTGACCTTTGACCCCTGCGTCTAGCCCTTTCTCGGCATCGGGAGCGGTGAGTTGCCGAGGGCCGAGGAAGCAGCTTGGGGTTCAGCGTCTCGCTCAAGGACACTCCGACAAGCGGACAGGAGGATCGAACCACCGAGCTCGTGGTGAAAAGGACGACCCGCTCCACCCACCGAGACGCGGAAAAATAAATGAATAATCAAGATGAAACTGCTTCGCAAATGTGAAAGTTGCAAGTTGAATTAGTTCATATAGCAAAAAGTAATAGATGCAGGTGGAAAGGTTAGTTTTAATAAGTAATAACATTTGTAACAGTTAGGTAAAAGTAATGGAGAACACCAACAGTTAACTAACAATTAACTTAAAGTTGGCCTTAAGTCTTGAAATTGACGAGATGATGAAATACTTAGTTAGGTTTAATAAAAGATGATGAAATACTTAGTTAGGTTTATTAAAAGATGAAATACTTAGTTAGGTTTAATAAAAGATGAAATACTTAGTTAGTTTAATAAAGATGGTGAAATATTAGTTAGGTTTAATAAAAGATGAAATACTTAGTTAGGTTTAATAAAAGATGGTGAAATACTTAGTTAGGTTTAATAAAAGATGAAATACTTAGTTAGGTTTAATAAAAGATGGTGAAATAGTTAGTTATGTTTAGAAACGATCGTGGTTATGTAACAAATAAATCAATGTTGACTTGTTTTAATGGTGACATGAACAACGGTCTCCTGGGTAACCATCTCACCTTCCACTGACCCGTGTGATTTTTCTTGTGGTCTCTATACTTCTTTCTTCATGATTTCGTGGATTACGTAAGATTTGCTTTCGTGGGATATCTACAAATTACAATATATTCATTTCGTAGTTATTGCTATAAAAAACCTGAATTGTAGATAATATTGATTTATATGCCGTACTGAATGATAGCGCAGCAGAGACTGTAACGCCAGATGACGACAGGAAATTATGTCATGCCGCTGACACCCTGGCTGGGTGTGAAGTGTTTGTAATGCCCAGAACAGTCCCCCTTGTAGTTCAAAGGAAACTAAATATGAAGCTTTTCTTGTCAGCTACACACACCTATTTATATACACACAGAGAGAGTGAACAAAAGAAGAAGAAATTGAAACCAGAGGAGTGTCTGCACATCAGGGAAAACGTTTTATTGTAAATGAGTGGAAGCTGGACGAACCTCATTCAGGCATCTGACCCGTTAACGAAACAAAAAAAAAGACACTCCGGGAGGTTGTTAGGCCTTTTCACATTTCTAAACATTCACTCCCAACATTTATTATCAAATAATTCCAACTACATTCACACGGTAACTTCAGTCTGGCTGAGGTGTGGTGGTGGTTTGTCAGGCTCACATTTAAAATGGGGAAGATTTATGAATTTCATTGGAAACTTAAATCACAGACTGAATATAAGAAGTGGACATAACCACCGTGATGTCACCCATTGGTTGTTGGACTGTGGTTTTTAAAGCCTTGAGTTTGTTATTTTAGCCGTCGCCATCTTGGTTTTTGGACATCGATATCTTGGTTTTTTGGCCATAACCATTTAGGGTTTTGGATGTCGCCATCTTGGTTTTTGGATGTCGCCATCTTGGTTTTTGGTGGTCGGCATCTTGGTATTTGGACGTCGCCATCTTGTTTTTTGGTTGACACCATCTTGGTTTTTGGACGTCACCATCTTGTTTTTGGACGTCACCATCTTGTTTTTGGAAGTCACCATCTTGTTTTTGGAAGTCACCATCTTGTTTTTGGACGTCACCATGTTGGTTTTTGGACGTCACCATCTTGTTTTTGGACGTCACCATCTTGGTTTTTGGACATCACCATCTTGTTTTTGGAAGTCACCATCTTGTTTTTGGACGTCGCCATCTTGGTTTTTGGACGTTGCCATCTTGTTTTTGGACGTCACCATCTTGGTTTTTGGACGTCACCATCTTGTTTTTGGACGTCGCCATCTTGTTTTTGGACGTCGCCATCTTGGTTTTCGGGACCAAAACCATAAATCAAGAGAGAAGTAGAGTAATTTTCTATAGACTTCTATACAACCAGAGGAGTCGCCCCCTGGTGGTCAAGAGAGAGAATGCAGCTTTTTAGGACAAAACTGGAGGTTATCACCTGGGATTTATTCACTGCGGCAAAGATATCTTGAGTTTAACTTGCATACTTTTACTTCTGTAAGGTTTTGAATGCAGGACTATTACCTGTACTGGAGTATTTTCACAATGTAGTATTAGTACTTTTAATTCAGTAAAAAGTCTGAATACTTCTTCCACCACTGCTGTCAGGAAAACAAAGAAAGTTGAATACTATACAATATATAAAACTCTGTTTTCAAATCATCTATTTGTCTTAATTTAAAAAAGGGAAAGTGAATTTAGTGTCGAGCTCAGCAGGAAGCAGGAAGAGAGGCAGGTAGATTCTGATGTTGACACTCAGGTGTTGTACATTACGTGGGTATTCCCTCCTCACACACACAGATACAAACAGGAAGAGGTTTCACAGGTGGATTTTTGTTTCTGTTTCGAGGAATTCACAGCAGTTTCTTTTTAAACATCAGTCTGAACTCGAATGATCTTCGACTGAATTACTGCTGAATTTCTACTTTCACTCTAAAACTCTGCTGACTTACTGCTTTTATTTTAAAATTATTACCTTTTTTTAAAGGGATGAATCTGGCAAATGTCAGTTAATGCAATTGTTTTTGTCATCATCAACTTTTAGGTTAAACATTTTCAGTTGGCACTCGTTAGGGTTATTAGTAACCCCTGTTCTATGAGAAAGGCCTTTCTGCAAAGTAACTAAAGTAGTAGAAATATAAAGTACCTGTGCTTCAGTAGAGTAACTTTCCACCTCTTACAGCCTGTTCATGCAACTGATTATAAATTATAAATACACAATAATACACAACCTCACTTCACTAGAATCAACTAGACTTTAAATTAAAGAGCTGCAGGTGCAACACGCATAATTAACTGCATTAATTACATCACGTGACACTTTAACAGCAGGATAAAACATCAACAACAACTCAGAGATATAAACAGTAAACTCCACAGCACACACACACACACACACACACACACACACACACACACACACACACACACACACACACACACCCACACACACACAGTAAAACCAGTCCTCTCTGGACAAGTGGACTGGTTTTACTGTGTGAGTGTGTGTGTGTGTGTGTGTGTGTGTGTGTGTGTGTGTGTGTGTGTGTGTAGCTGCTGTGGATTTTAATTGTTTAGATTTCTGAGTTGTCGTTGATGTGTTATTCTGCTTTTGTGACAGGATGTAGTCGAACATCCTGGTACTTTTGGCCTCCTGTGTATTTGGAAACACACTAAATAGTTTGGTAGTTTAGATACTGGAACAAACAAACTCACGAGAGCAATAGTGAGAATAGTCCCCAACAAAAGCTCTATTTCCAGCTGTTTTGGTAAAGTACTGAGCTTTTTTTAAACTATATATTTAGAAAATTGAGTTTCATTCATAATTATTTCAGTTTCTGAGTTGGTGTGTCAACAAAATGGACTATTTTTATTTTACTTAACTAAAAACTGACTTTTCCAAACATCACTGATGATTCAGTTCTTCTAAACTTTAGGAGAAACCTTGACTCTCTTTTTTAAGTCACCTTTCTTTGAGAAAAGCCCCGTCCTCTGGTTTGGTTGGAGGGGAAACCCCTCCACACGTCTCATGAAGTGAATGTTTTATTAACTATTTAAGGAAAAGAAAATTAGAAGCTTTCAAACATCTGCGAAAAACACAATATTTAGTGTTTTCTGAAATGCTGTTTTTTCTCTTTTGTCATTTTGGTTGATAAAATGTCATTTATATCCATTTTTGGGGATTTTATTAAACATTCTATGGAACGTAAAGGAGACAAAGAAGCCTGAATCAAAAGAATAAAGTCTCTAAACTTTGTTTATTTGTGGAGATGTCAACGTTTTGGGCTGAATTTGGGTAAAATGTGTCTAAAAAGAGGCACAAGGTTTAAAATTTTTTGGAAAGTGTGATACAGAAAACTGTGAAAAGGTACCAGTTTTTTATTAAATAAGGAAAAACAACTTGTTTTAAACTTGTGACAAGGATTTATTCTGGTAAATTAATTGGTTTTAAAACACTTCCAGTAACTTAACATGTAGGAAACTTAATCTTTTTGTTTATCTGTTTAAAAAAATCTGGACATTTATGACATTTTATACAAATAAATTGAAAGAAATGTAAATAAAACACACAATGACAAAACAACAATAACCACTTAGCATTTAAACACATTTAATTATCTTAAATTATCTTGTATTAGAACTAATCAGAAGCTAATTGATTAATTAAGGAGTCTGGTTAACGAGCAGGTGGGTGTGGATGAGTCACGGGGGTGGGTGGGGGGTGCAGGAGCCGGGGAACACGGTGATGTCACAGTGATGTCACAGTGATGTCACAGTGATGTCACAGTGATGTCACAGGAACTTACACACAGGCTTTCTTTCTTTCTTCGTGGGTGTCTTTAATTTATTCTTTCTTTATTTCAGTGTTTCTTTATTTAATTCTTCTGTGTGTCTTTTTCTTTGTTTCTCTTTTTAAAAGCATCCAAGCTGGTAACGAAGTACTTAAGAATAACTTTGAGGTACTTGTACTTGTACATTTCATGCTACTTTATACTTCCAACATTGTTAACATTTGTGTTTTTATTCCATTATATGTATTCGACAGCTTTGGTTACTTTACAGATTCAGATTATTCAGATTCCAGCAGAATATAAAGTCATTAAAATATATATTATTCTAACCCTTTTGGTACTTTAAGTATATTTGTACTTAAAAAACATTGAATGCAGGACGTTTACTTTTAACAGAGTATTTCTACACTGTACTTTTACTTCAAGTAACTGTGAGGAACTTGGATCTGGTCCTGAACCAGTCTCAATCTAGTCCTGGTCTCAGTGTAGTCCTGATCCTCTATAGACCTCAGTGTAGTCCTGGTCCTCTATATACCTCAGTGTAGTCCTGGTCCTCTATAGACCTCAGTGTAGTCCTGGTCCTCTATAGACCTCAGTGTAGTCCTGATCCTCTATAGACCTCAGTGTAGTCCTGATCCTCTATAGACCTCAGTGTAGTCCTGGTCCTCTATAGACCTCAGTGTAGTCCTGATCCTCTATAGACCTCAGTCTAGTCCTGGTCCTCTCTAGACCTCCATCAGTAACCAGACCACCAGAGAGAAGATGGTCTGGTTCTAGAGAGTTCTTCTTAAAGCTCCTCATCGGAGCCACCGGGTCGGGTTCTGGTGAAACCAGATGACATCATGCAGGTTCACCAGAACCTCCTTCAGACCAGACTCCAGAGGGAAGGGGGGCACGGCAGAACCAGGACCAGGACTGAGAGGGCAGACTGTCAGACCCTGCTCCAGCACAATGAGAGGTTCTCTAAAGGGACACACACCCACCACACAAACCACCACCCCAAACACACCCACCACACCCAAACCACCACCTGGTGCTTAGAGACACTACCTCTTTAGTCCACAGGGGGCACCAGAACCACCACCTGGTGCTCAGAGACACTACCTCTTTAGTCCACAGGGGGCGCCACAACCACCACCTGGTGCTCAGAGACACTACCTCTTTAGTCCACAGGGGGCGCCAGAACCACCGCTAAGTTAAAGTTCCTCTTGTTGGCATAAAAGTAGATAAAAAAAGAAGTATCATCATCATCATCTTCATCACTGGCACCAGATTACAACAGAAACCAGCCAATATGAAATCTGTTTGGTGTAAAGTGTAAGAACACTGGAGGCTGAAATAATTCTTCTGTTGAAACCTTTTTGTGGTATGTAAAAGAAATTTAAAAAAAAAGGTATTTTAAAGTGTAAAAAAAGGAAAATGAAGCTTTTAGTTGGTGCTGATATATGCTTTTATTCAAATGAAGACAAAGCCTTTAAAATGACAACAAGAAAAATAAATTAAGTTAAATTAATCATAAATTAAAAAGTACATTAAATGATCACAAAAATAAATATAACTCAGTGAAGTGACTGGATTGAGAACTGACCGGTAGTAAACCCTTTAAATAACAAAATAAATATCTTAAATTGTGAAATGTGACTGATGGATTAAAGATGGATTAAAAAACAACCTTCATTTAAAAATGAAAATAAACACAAAAAACATTTGATTACGCTAATAAGAGACAATTAGTTGACATGGAAACTAATTCCCAACACCTAATATTGTCAGAGCTATTGATAATGGTGATGTCATCGGCGTTATTCAGCAGAGTGGGCGTGTCCACATCTGGGGAAGCCAATCACAGAGGCCGCCTGGTAGACCTCTTTAAACTGAGCCAGAGCCTTTTTCTGAACCAAGGGGTCGTCCACCTGCAAAGAGAGAGTTAATTAATAATAATATAATACAATACAATACAATACAATATAATATAATATAATATAATACAATACAATACAATACAATATAATATGACATAATATAAATATAATATAATACAATACAATACAATACAATACAATATAATATAATATAACACAATATAATATAATATAATATAATACATTACAATACAATACAATACAATAAAATATAATAGTTTTCTGTCAATTTGATCAATATTTGGATTTAATTTATTCAGTTAAATGATGCATTCTGTACATTTTATCTACTAATATTGAGGTTTACATGGTGCTTCAAAGCCTTACTAATAAAATACAAGAGGAAATCTATTATTTTGCCCAACTAAAACTTGTTAAAAATAAAACTACTACCACTAGACTGTATAAAATATGGACGTAGTCTTCGTGATGTCACCTATGATGTGTGGGAAACACAACTCAAGCCTTTAACTCTGCACACCCACTGACGGCGTATCGAAAGCTTTCATTTCTTCAGAAAAAAAGCAACCGAAACAAAACTAATATGCTCTCATGAGGCGAAAGTTCACAGACATTGAGACTAAAAGAAAGTGGAGCCTGAACTCGACGTGTGTCCTCACCAACTCAAATTATTTGAACGCCTTGAAATGAGTGAAATCAGCTGGCTGACACTCACCTCGATTTTTTTCAGCTTGCTGAGCAGGTCCTCTTTGTCGTGGTTCACCTGGACCAGGTGTCTCCTCAGCTCCTCCATCTTGCTCTGAAAGTCCGTCAGAACCAACTCCACCTTAGACCTTACGATGTCGGACGGCATTTGGTCCAGCAGAGGGGTCCCGGGCCTTTCGTGGTTCTTCTGCAGGATGCTGGAGAAGATCTGAGTGTAGACGTCCAGAGTGGCGTTCATCACATGTACTTTCTTCTGTGGAGAAGAGGAGGGGAGAGCTCAAAGTCGGTACGAACGGACTAAAAGGATTCTGATCTAAGGAGTAAATAAAATAAACTTTTCTAACAGAAACTCTGGTCTTAAACCTGGATTCTTGGACAAAATATGCCCAATTTGACAATACATACAGTGATATACTATATACTTAATGTCATTGTGTCATATATACATATATATATATGTATATATATGTATATATATATATATATATACGTATATATATACCCTATATACTGCCCATAAATGTTCTAACTTTGATGACAGTCAGTTTTGGAGTTCCTCAAGGCCCAATTCTGGGTCCTATTCTTTTTCCCGTTCAAGGATTCCTCTCTGCCTCGTTAATCGGCATCAACACCAAATACTTTAAAAAAAAAAATGCTGCGTGTCTTCGTGTGAGTTCACATATTGTCGGTGACCTGTGAAAACCATGTGTCGCCGCAATGTGAACTTTTCACAACCCACAAAGGAACACTTTACCCTTCGATTTACCTGAAAAAATATAAATCCCGATATGTGGCGAACAAATGGTTTCCTAACATGTTTTGAATGAAGATATTAATACTAATAGAAGTACAGTAGAGATAGTAGAGTCAGAGCATGGAAGTGTGTTTTTGCGTACCTGGCAGGAGGTGTTGATGCTCTTGATGACAGAATCGAAGAGAGGATTACTGCCGATCTCCTGCTCCTTCAACTTCTAAAACACAAACAAGAAACACATTTGAATATTTTGTTTTTCTGTTCAATGGTGAACCAGTACAATATAATCACTCGCTGGTACAAACTATGTCATTATAGTACCTGTAGTATCTGGAAATATGAAAAACTGTCAAATACTGAAAGTTGGCAGCGAACACGTTGTCAAATTCTTCGACTTGTTTTTGTATTTTATTTTCATTTTATTCAGTGTTTTACTTATTATTTTATTAATAAAACATGTACGGTCTTTTAAAAGCATTTGAGGTGTTTAGCCTGGCTTTTGTAAAAACATTTTAAGTGTATTTATGTATTTCTATACAGCAAAGTCAGGAATATAAAATAATCTATATTTAATTAAGGTACTATAATGGTACCAGTATCCAAAGGTGGATAAAAGTGGACACATTAGGTGTCCACCTTTATTCTCAGGACACCTAATGTGATTTAACGTTGTAACCCTCTGTGATAAGAGTAGTACAATTAGAATAAAATAATGTTTCACTCAGATTTTGTGCATTTTCATTAAGTGTCACTTCCGAGTTTTACAGAAAGGTATAAAAAAAGAGATTTTTTCATATTATGCAATTAGGATGAGTTAGTTGTAATTGTTACCAGTGGAGGACTGTCTTGTTGTAATCTCTGAATAAGAAATATGAAGTTGTGATGTGGTGATCAAATATAATCAGCAGGTATAAATGTCTATCAGTCCTTGTAGAAATGTGACAGAGATAATTTGGTTACTCTGAGCTGTTGACAACCACAGATACAACATCACCATCTATATGATATATTACAGAGACTGTTTGTATGCAGTTGCATCTACAAAAGGTTAAAATAATTGGTGATGATACTTGCTGTCAATGATTGAGAGATAGAGCATCACGTCAGACCAAAACTAATTGGTTTTCAACCTTTATAAGATCTGAAACATCACAGTCAACATTTAATCACCTAGATTTGTTTGGGTTAATATCTTATTAGTGTGAGTAATACATGCAAATAACGATATCAATTTATGTGTAATCTTAAAAGACAGGTTCCTTAAATAAAGCTGAAAACACTTTAAACCCTTTAAGCACAAGCAGAGGCTAAGCTGCATAGAAAACTATAGAGGATCTAAAATTGAGCCCTGTGGCACACCGCAAGTAAACTCACCAGCACGTCTGCGATGTACTCGTGGTTCTGTTGCATTTTCACAGCAACGAACTGGCAAGGAAGCCTAGATGCCAGCGCAACTCCCAGTAGGACCAGTAGACACAGTGGACCACAGAACGAAGACATGATGGACCACTAACTTCAACACAAATGACGGTTGATTGATCTGTAAAAAGAGCGTCCTCCGAGGAAGGCTGAGTGAGATGATGTGATATCAAGTCAATGATACTATCTGTTGACCTGTGGGTCTGTATATATAGCTGTCTGCATCCCTGCCTGTCTCATTATGTGTCTGTGTTCTGTGTGGTTGTGGTTTGTGGGCTTTCAGCAGCAGCATCAGAAACAGCGGCATCGACATCAGTTTTCCTCTAAAACTCATTCTGCTGCTGCTAAAGTCACACACACAGGAGTCTCCCTGGTTAGGTTTCCATTCACTTCCATCCCCTGAGCACATACACATGCACAGAAGGGAGGAGACTCCTTGGTTAGAGTGGTTTAACTGGAGGAAGACCAGTTCGTCAAAGATTTTACAAAGAAATTTGTGTGTAGAAGTGCACAACGTGCTACCCTTAGGTTAACCAGTTATGCAAGTACACATCAATGATGTGTGTGTGCGTGCGTGTGTTTGTAGTTCAAGGAGTGCATACAACCACATGTAACTTAATGAAACTCTACAGTCCTGTTTGCATTTTGTATGCAAAGCCTTTCTGCATGTACATGCTTGCAGCGTTTGCAGATACTGAAGTCTTTAACAGACTTAGAAGATTTTATCATCTTACATTAAATGTTATTTATAACCCCCTCATTTCAACTTCAGTAGTATATATATATATATATATATATTATAGTCTCAATCAATTAGTTCATTGACTGAAAAATAATCTGATAATCAGTTATTTTCCAAGAAAAAATGACTTTCTGCTAAATGAAATGTAATGTAATGTAATGTAATGTAAGCTGAATATGTTTGGCTTTCATTGAACAAAACAAGAAAAACAAAATATTTGAAAATGTTTCACTATTTTATGATATTTTATTGAACAAATCATTAATTAATGAAAGGAGAAAATAATTAGCAGCTTGCCGTGTTTTACATCTTTTGACAGAAAAGTCAGAAATTGGGCATTAATGAGCTGCACATTATTCCAAAAGTTGGAATGATGGCTTAAAGTAGTTTTACTGAAGTAATAGTAGCAATACCCCAAAATGAATATACTCCAATAGAAGTTAAAGGCCTGCACGCTAATTTGTATTTAAATCTAGAAGTTTTATCAGCATCACATACTTAAAGTATCAAAAGCAGAAGTACTCATTATGTGTATTATTACTATTATTGTGTATCATTTTACAGGTTTGTTATTACTGAGGCACCGTTTTGATGTTGCAGCGGGTCGAGCTCGTCTATAAAATAATTCCTTGTCGTTTGTTTTAGGTGGATTAAGCTGCAGAGGCCTCATCAGGCCAATTAAAACCAACGCTGCAACATTTCCTGAAAAAATAAAGTGTGTCACCGCGTCAAAATGTCAGTCACCTCTACACAGGCAGTGCAGTGAGAGGAGGAAGACGCAGCCCACCCTGTGGATGTTGTATGAAGGTCAAAGTGTCTGCAGATCACTTTCACTCTGAATGTCTGGATGCTGTGATCTTTACACGCTGTCGTAGTGGAGCGATGTCGAGTCAGAAGAAAACCTCTTTCTACCAGTTCTGTATCAATAAACAACATACAACAAATAAATCAGAGAGATTTAGAGCCTGATTCTACCCTTTGGATGGGAGATAGGCTACTAGTTTCCCCCTGCTTCCAGTCTTTGTGCTAAGCTAGGCTACTAGTTTCCCCGTGCTTCCAGTCTTTGTGCTAAGCTAGGCTACTAGTTTCCCCCTGCTTCCAGTCTTTGTGCTAAGCTAGGCTACTAGTTTCCCCCTGTCCACAGTCTTTGTGCTAAGCTAGGCTACTAGTTTCCCCCTGTTTCCAGTCTTTGTGCTAAGCTAGGCTACTAGTTTCCCCTTGCTATCAGTCTTTGTGCTAAGCTAGGCTACTAGTTTCCCCCTGTTTCCAGTCTTTGTGCTAAGCTAGGCTACTAGTTTCCCCTTGCTATCAGTCTTTGTGCTAAGCTAGGCTACTAGTTTCCCCCTGCTTCCAGTCTTTGTGCTAAGCTAGGCTACTAGTTTCCCCTTGCTATCAGTCTTTGTGCTAAGCTAGGCTACTAGTTTCCCCTTGCTTCCAGTCTTTGTGCTAAGCTAGGCTACTAGTTTCCCCCTGCTTCCAGTCTTTGTGCTAAGCTAGGCTAAACACATGCTGGACTCTTTGTAATGGATGTACATGGATGGATTATTATTGTGGAATATAGTTTTATGTGGTTTGCATCATTGGTTTTGTTACATTGATATTAATATCTTATTTTCCATAATCAGCGTTGGCTCATGAGGATGGTACCGCTGCAATTTACATGATTTTATACATCAATGAATTGAACCTTTAGACACTGAACAGACCCAGGTGTGTGGATCTGTGTGGAATGAATAGAAATCCACATAAAAGCCAGTCGCATCACTTTAACCTCAACATATGGCCCAACGTATGAGGACACAAACAAATATTTTATATTTCCAATTTGACCACAAAGCCAGCTCCATAATGAAAAGTGTTTCTCAGTTCATTGTGGAAGAACTTGACTTGGCCCCTTAGTTCCAGTGACAGGAGATCTTAATGTGACAGTGCTTCCCAACCCGGGGCTCCGGACCCCCAGAGGGGTCGCAGGACAGTTTCCAGGGTCAGAAACACGACCTTTCTTTTGTTGACTGTTTAGACTTTTTTACCTCCGCTCGGGGGTTATGCCTTTGGTTTTGATATTTTTGTCTGTTTGTCAGAAGTATTACGGAAAAATGTCCATGAGACTTGGTGGACGGGTGTAGCGTGAGCCCGCGAGGAACCCATTACATTTTGGAGAAGATTTGAATCACGATGTGAAGAAAGTTTTTCACTTTCATTGCGCAATACGGCATCCGGCCTTGGCGGAGTTCTGCGCTCCCCTTCTGGTGTTTTACTGGTTTATGCAGGTCAGCAGTAGATATTAGTAGTAGTAATGTGCCACAAGTCAAAACGTTTGGGAACCCCTCTTTAAGACACGTGTTCTTCCATCTTTACATCAACAGTTTCAACATGACACAAAACCAGCTCAGAGTCGTGACCTCAACCCCATCCAACACCTTTTGGGATGAACTGGAAGAACATTACGGTTGGACTTAAAATAATTATGTAAACTAAGTAAATTACGTACAGAAAGAACGTAAAAGGAAAACACGTTAAAAAACGTAACTAACATCACCTTTGGACACCGGCCTCCTGGTTTGTTCCCGCCCACCGTAAGAGGTCTCGCTCACATTTTATTCTACCTCACTTGTTAAGAGCATAGCATATTTACTATATATATATATATATATATATATATATATATATACACATATATATATATGTTACGTTATATATAATAATATTATTATATATAATAATAGTATTACATATAATAATAATATTATTATTTATAATAATTTTTTTATTATATATATATATATACACACATATATATATGTTACGTTATATATAATAATATTATTATATGTAATAATAATATTATTACATATAATAATAATATTATTATTTATAATATTTTTTTTATAATATATATATATATATATATATATTTACTAGTCCCAGACTAAATGGCATGCAAATGAAAACGCCGTGACATTCATTCATTGTGCAATAACAGTTATAATAGTTATTCTGTCTGTATATAATTCATTCATTTCAGTTATTGTGGATTCTTTACTGTCTTTTTTACTACTGTTTTGATGCATATTTGCTTGTTTGGATCTTGTTTCTTTTACTATGTCTCTTGTTTGCACTTTACCTTCGGCTGCTGTGATCCTGTAAATTTCCCCAATGCGGGATTAATAAAGGATTATCTTATTTTATCTTATTTTATTCGCCAATTTGCGGGAGCGGGCTGGAAAATCCCTGACGTCAGGTTCAACGCCTGAAACCAGCAGAGCGGAGGCAATCGTAGCAGATATGATGTGTTTGACTATCGCATATAAACGTATCCTTCGTTCGGCCACATGCTTTTGGTGATCTGAGCGGCTGGTTGAATCATTGTCCGTGGGCGGTGGAGATGCTGCTGCACTTTTTAGGTAAAGGTGATACTGCTGAAAGAAGAAATGTCATCACAGCAGGAAGGAGAAACATCCCTGAATCATCATTGCGAGTGGAAATGCCACCACAAGGCGTTCAGCGAAACCTGAATCATCACCACGGGTAGAAATACCAACGCTACGAGTAGAAAGCTTATTTCCAGGGTTTTCCCGATGAACTAATTCTAGCCTTCAATCCATTCACACTCAATATGAGTATTTTTTATATGTATTTTATTTCCAACATCGCACAGCTGAAAGTAAGATTACAAATATTGTAAATTTAAATGTGCAATTTTTCCAGCTCGTCACTGTTGTTGCGTGACAGTGGCAACAGCAGGAACAACACCACAGAATATAACCGAGAGGCGCATCTCTGTCTCTGGTTTCAGGTTCAAATCAGTTTGAAAAAAAAAACAGCAGCTTCAACGTTGCATTATAAATAAATAAATATAAATATATATATATATGTATATATATCGATGGCCGAAGAGCAAAACCTCCTATCTGAAAAATGCACTTTTTTGAGAAAACTAAAAAAACTTGTTTTCTTGCAGAATGCAATAATAAAAAATACAAATAAATTAAAAAAAAGAATATATATATATATATATATATATATATATATAAAAAGTGCAGATAGGAGGTTATTCCTACTTTTCCTGGATAATTTTGCAGAGAGGAGGTTTTGCACTTTGGCCATCGACGTGTATGTTCCATTAAAGTAAACAACGCTGTTTTCTTTGTTCCAGACAGAACCGGAGAGGGAAAGTGAGGCTCGTACGGAACCAGTCTAAACGCTGACTGCGTCATTATTCTACAGACGTCAGATTGCGCAATCGACATTTACTTCATAATGATGAGTTAAAGAAAAAAATTGTGTTTATTGCAACTTTAACAATCTGGGGTCGTCTGGCTGAACACGAATGTAAAGTTGTGTGTCGTCTGCATATCGTCAAACGTCAGGTGAAGCGGTTGTAGTTTCATATCGGTTGAATGATGGAAAAATGTATTATTTATATATATTCATGGTTTTATTTAAATATTACCAAACACTTCTAGTATGAATTGAAAATATTAAAAAAAAGAGTTTTTTTATGCAAACACACACACACACACACACACACAAACACACACATACAAACACACACACACACGCAAGCGGTTGGCTTTCTATGTAAATGTTAATCAACTGGAATTAATTCTTTTACATTTAAAACATTCCTCTGTGTTTCCTAGAAGTCTTAACCAACCTCTGGGCCAACCGTCAAGATAAATACCACACACACACACACACACACACACACACACGCACACACACACACACACACACACACACACACACACGCACACACACACACACACACACACACGCCACATCCTCTTCGTTGTGGTGGAGGGTTGAATTTCCTACAGCACACAGTCAGATTGGATAATCCTGTGAGCCTCACTAACCCATGACCACTGTCTGTGTATTGTGATGCAAAATAAATATCAAAACAGAGATATTGTGCTTTTAGAGCAAATAAAACCCAGTTGTTAAAATACTCCACTACAAGAATAAGTCCTCACGGAAGTAAAAGTATGTATCAGCAAAATGTACTTAAAGTAGTTAAAGGTACTAAAAGGAACTTTTATTTTTATGGTGGTTCTGGCGCCCCCTGTGGACTAAAGAGGTAGTGTCTCTGAGCACCAGGTGGTGGTTCTGGCGCCCCCTGTGGACTAAAGAGGTAGTGTCTCTGAGCACCAGGGTCCCTTTAGAGAACCTCTCATTGTACTGGAGCAGGGTCTGACAGTCTGACCCTCTCAGTCCTGGTCCTGGTTCTCCCGTGCCCCCCTTCCCTCTGGAGTCTGGTCTGAAGGAGGTTCTGGTGAACCTGCATGATGTCATCTGGTTTCACCAGAATCCGACCCGGTGGCTCCGATGAGGAGCTTTAAGAAGAACTCTCTAGAACCAGACCATCTTCTCTCTGGTGGTCTGGTTACTGATGGAGGTCTAGAGAGGACCAGGACTACACTGAGGTCTATAGAGGACCAGGACTACACTGAGGTCTATAGAGGACCAGGACTACACTGAGGTCTATAGAGGACCAGGACTACACTGAGGTCTATAGAGGACCAGGACTACACTGAGGTCTATAGAGGACCAGGACTAAACTGAGGTCTATAGAGGACCAGGACTAAACTGAGGTCTATAGAGCACTAACTGAGTCTATGAGGACCAGGACTACACTGAGGTCTATAGAGGACCAGGACTACACTGAGGTCTATAGAGGACCAGGACTAAACTGAGGTCTATAGAGGACCAGGACTAGACTGAGGTCTATAGAGGACCATGACTACACTGAGATCTATGGAGGACCAGGACTACACTGAGATCTATGGAGGACCAGGACTAGACTGAGGTCTATAGAGGACCAGGACTAGACTGAGGTCTATAGAGGACCAGGACTACACTGAGGTCTATAGAGGACCAGGACTACACTGAGATCTATAGAGGACCAGGACTAGACTGAGGTCTATAGAGGACCAGGACTACACTGAGGTCTATAGAGGATCAGGACTAGACTGAGGTCTATAGAGGACCAGGACTAGACTGAGGTCTATAGAGGATCAGGACTACACTGAGGTCTATAGAGGACGAGGACTACACTGAGGTCTATAGAGGATCAGGACTACACTGAGGTCTATAGAGGATCAGGACTAGACTGAGGTCTATAGAGGACCAGGACTAGACTGAGGTCTATAGAGGACCAGGACTAGACGGAGGTCTATAGAGGACCAGGACTAGACGGAGGTCTATAGAGGACCCTCTATGGAGGGGCCTGTTTCCACCGTTTCTAACCGTTATTTGAATTCTTCCACAAACCTGAAGCTTCTTTTAAAAGAAGTTTTCCTTTCTTTGACTTCTCATTTCTACGTCCAAATTATCTCTTCACACGGGGCCTTGGGATAATGGCCGCCTCCTTATGTAGAGAGCTGAGATTGTTCTGCAAATTATCACATACAACACATGGGGACGTCTCATATGCAAATACCTTTAAAGGTGAATTTAACAAAATATGTAAAAATTCGGGGAAATGCCCTCAGAGGGTTAATGTGCCCTTCTCGTTTCCTTCACTCCTCTTTTATTACTTTCACTGCTTCCTTTCCTTGAGCTTGCTCTTCCCTCCTTTCCTTGTTACAGCCCGTGGTGTTGTAGCTCCTCCCCACCACCAGGGGGAGCCAGCGCTCCGTACAGATCGAACACAGAGATGAAGGTTAAAATCTAGTTTATTCCTTTATTGAAAAACTCACATAAATAAAATAATAATTCTTATAAAATATCTTCTTTCATCCGAAGTTTCAAGTATTTAAGACACAAATACAATAAATATATAAAAAAATAACTTATTTTAAGAAATAAAGAATATTAATACGAATAAAATATAAAAAAATACGAATCAATACTTTAAAGATTCAAGACCTTTGAGGTTGTTAATAATGATGATGAAGACGATGACGATAATAATGATGATGAAGATGAAGATGATGAACATGAAGATGTTAATAATGATGATGAAGACGATGACGATAATAATGATGATGAAGATGAAGATGAAGATGAAGATGATGATGAAAATGAAGATGAAGATGATGGTGATGATGGTGATGATGATGATGATGGTGATGATGATGATGATGATGATGATGGTGATGATGATGATGGTGATGATGGTGATGATGATGATGATGATGGTGATGATGATGATGATGATGATGATGATGATGATGGTGGTGGTGATGATGATGATGATGATGGTGGTGGTGATGATGATGGTGATGATGAAGATGATGATGGTGGTGGTGATGATGAAGATGATGATGGTGGTGGTGATGATGAAGATGATGATGAAGATGCTCTACAGGATGTGGTGCTGAGTCAGCTCATCGATCCACCTGATGATGAAGATGAACTCTCCGACGGCCTTCAGCGCTCCTTCGTCTCTCCTCCTCTGCAACAGGTACAGGTAGTATTAGTACTACAGGTAGTATTAGTACAGGTAGTATTAGTACTAGAGGTAGTATTAGTACTACATGTAGTATTAGTAGTATATTCACAAGTACATGGTACAAATATGAATAAATATAAACACTATTTGTAGTAATAGTACTATTAGTGTCGCTAATAATACAAGCAGTAATACTAGTAGTAGTAGCAGTTGTAGTAGTAGTAACATAAGTAGTAGTAGTAGTAGTAGTAGTAGTAGTAGCAGAAGTAGTGCCAGTCCTAATTAATACAGTAGTAGTATTTGTTGTACAATCTGTAAGTATTTACCTTTTTAATTTTTCTTTCCAGTTTCTTGATGATTCTAAACCATTTTGAGGGTTTAGGAGAAGAGACCTGCACCAAAGTACACAAAGTACACAAAGTACACATTAGTCAGTGTGCATAAGTATTCTGTGTGTACCTAAGAAGGTGTGTGTTAGTAGTTGTGTACTCACGCAGTGCTGCAGTGTGTGTTGGATGCGGTACAGCAGGTCGTTGTAGTGGAGGGGGAGGAGCTTCTGGACGACCCCTCTGCTGAACACACTGCTCTGGTAGACGTCAATCAACTCCCGCATCTCCAGCCAGCCAATCACATGCTGAGGAGGACAGGGGGGCGGTGTCTCAAATTATAAATAATAATAATAAATAATAAATAAATAAATAATTATAAATTTAAAATTAAATTTAAATTTAAATTTAATTTAATTAAAATTAAAATTGAATTAAAATTAAAATTGAATTAAAATTTAAATAAAAAATAAAAAAATAAATTAAACTAAATAAATAAACTAAATTAACTAAAAGATAGGATAAGATAAGAAAATAAAAGATAATATTATTAAATTAAAGATAAGAAAAGAAAAGATAAGATAAGAAAATAAAAAAGATAAGATAAGAAAATAAAATAAAAGATAATATTATTAAATTAAAGATAAGAAAAGAAAAGATAAGATAAGAAAAGAAAAAAGATAAGATAAGATAAGAAAATAAAAGATAAGAAAATAAAATAGGATAAGAGAATAATAATAATATTAAAATAAATTATTCTTTCACACTGACAACTCTAAAGGAAATCTAAAGCTGCTCCTGCACATGTAAAGCTGAGCTAACTCGGACCACAGACATACGTTTGATAACCCAGTTAAACATGTTTCTCTTAAAGCCTTTGAACAACACAAAACTTACAAAATATCTGCATGGAAACGGGATTATTTTGCACCAAATGTCTGTAGAATTTCACCTAAATTAATTATTTGCAAACCCCAGGAGCAACAGAAGTAGATAATATCACTAAAAAACAGTTCTTGGTCGTTCCGTGGAAACCCATTGAGCTCACGGTTTCTTCAGCAGAAATGAATCACTGCGGGGGACGAAAAACACTGGAATCCTGACGAGGAAACTAAAACACTTCGTTGGAATCCAAACAGGAAGTGACCGTCAGCCGCGGCGTGTTTGGAAACACGGGCAGGTGTACGAGAGGAGAGGAGAGGAGAGAGGAGAGAGGAGAGAAGGAGAGGAGAGGAGAGAGGAGAGAGGAGAGAAGGAGAGGAGAGAGGAGGAGAGGAGAGAGGAGAGAGGAGAGAGGAGAGAAGGAGAGGAGAGAGGAGGAGAGGAGAGAGGAGAGAGGAGAGAGAAGGAGAGGAGAGAGGAGAGAGAAGAGGAGAGAGAAGGAGAGGAGAGAGGAGGAGAGGAGAGAGGAGAGAGAAGGAGAGGAGAGAGGAGAGGAGAGGAGAGAGGAGAGGAGAGGAGAGGAGAGGAGAGGAGAGGAGAGGAGAGGAGAGGGGAGAGGAGAGGAGAGGAGAGGAGAGGAGAGGAGAGGAGAGGAGAGAGGGAGAGGAGAGGAGAGAGGAGAGGAGAGGAGAGGAGAGAGGGAGAGAGGAGAGAGGGAGAGAGGAGAGAGAGGGAGAAGAGAGAGGGAGAGGAGAGAGAGAGAGGAGAGGAGGAGAGAGGAGAGGAGAGAGGAGAGGAGAGAGGAGGAGAGAAGGAGAGAGAGAGGGAGGAGAGAGAGAGGAGAGAGAAGGAGAGGAGGAGAGGAGAGGAGAGAGAGAGGGAGAGAAGAGAGAGGAGAGAGAGGAGAGAGAGAGAGAGAGAGAGAGGAGAGAGAAGGGAGAGGAGAGAGGAGAGAGGAGAGAGGAGAGAGAAGAGGAGAGAGAAGGAGAGAGAGAGGAGAGAGGAGAGGAGGAGAGGAGAGAGAAGGAGAGGAGAGGAGAGGAGAGAGAGGAGAGGAGAGGAGAGAGGAGAGGAGAGGAGAGGAGAGGAGAGGAGAGGAGAGGAGAGAGGAGAGGAGAGGGGAGGGGAGAGGAGAGGAGAGGAGAGAGGAGAGGAGAGGAGAGGAGAGGAGAGAGGAGAGGAGAGGAGAGGAGAGGAGAGGAGAGGAGAGGAGAGGAGAGGAGAAGTTGGAAACATGTGAATAGTTTAATATTCGTAACATGTAGATCCTTCATTTTTATTTTCCAACACCGGTAACATTTGTGGACACTTGAAACATGTTTTATTTACAGATTTAATTTTGTCAATATTTGTAAAATAAATTATTAAAGAAATTCGACTTCGTTCTTTTCTTTTTTTTTTATATGATTGATGTCATAATAACTTAATAAGAGTTATTCTGCACTAAAGACGTCTAGTTCTCTACTTCTAGTCCCGATGGCTCTGTTTCCAGAGACGAGCAGGACTTTTATTTTGAAATGAAAAATAAGAGAGAAAAATGAGTCCGGAGCCCTGAAACGGCTTCAGGGGTCAAAGGTCAACAGACGGGTTTACTGACCTCGGGGCATTGGGTGCAGAACCTGGGCAGAAGTCTGTCTCTCCTGGAGAATTTTTCTTCCTTCTGCAAACAAAAATATCAAAATCATCAGTCTTTTTATTTATAGCTCTGCTTTTACATCATTTTTTATATTTGTTTTCAAAAGCGAATCGTGTGTTACTTAAAACCTTCTTGTTATTTAAGTGTAAGAAAAAGCAACGTGATGAATAAAATTATAATGCCCTAAAACTGCCCTAAAAAAGAGACTTGAAAATAATTTACATATTATATCAAGAAACTCACAATAGAACACAGCGTAGTTAATTAATAATTAATAGTAATTAATAAGAACAAACAGAGACCACAATATTTAGAATATCACAATAAATATACAATTTGTGAGTAAAACACAAACTGATGAAGATTGTGAGATGTAGTTGAAAGCTCAGGAAAAGTAAGTGAACACCATTTTTTGTCTAATTCTTTTATTTAAAATATTTATTATGAAATACATTTCTATTCTAAAGAACCAATGTTCATTATTAGCTTTATTATTTGTATTGTTATTATTTTTATTATTATTTTATTATTATATTTTTATTATTATTATCTTTTTATTTTTATTATTATTATTATTATTATTTTATTATTATCTTTTTTATTATTATTATTATTATTATCTATTTATTTATATTATTATTTTTATTATTATTGTCATTATTAGTTGAAATAATAGTTGTTAGTCAATGGAAAAAAATACTGAGTATGAATATCACCATGTAAAAGTACAGAAGTATTACTTTAGGTGAAACAATGATACATAATGTGACAGAAAAGGAATAAAAACTGCAATATCTGCCTCTCAAATGTACAAGTAAGAGTACAAGAATAAAAAGTAACTCAAATTACACAGAAACACAGTACTTTGTGAGTACTTTCATGTACTTTGGAGCAGAGGCAGTATTAGTGGCCATCGTAGTAGCAGTGTGATATTAGTGGTATTGCAGTGTGTAAATGAGGATTCTTCATGTTCTTTGGTGAAGATCAGAGAGTCTTTGATCTGGTTGAAAACCTGCAGCTTCTCACACTTTCACTTCCTGTGTTCATTCACAGATTACTCATCAATAACAACAATCAGCTGATACACAGATTAAATGTGGTAAACCTTTAACGAAAGTGATGTTTTATTTTGAAAGAACTGGTTTTATTTTGAAAGAACAGATTCTATGTCTTTGGCTAATCAATAAAATGTATTATTGATGTATTAAAAGTAAACAAATTATATATTGATAAGCTAATAACAGTTATTATTAATGTATAAAGGTATTGATCGTCAGTTATTGATCTATAATTGTTCCTAATAAACTATAAATATCTAACAGATATTTCTATATTTGTTCCTAAAAAACTATATATATATATATATATAATAGATATTAATCAGAGGTATTGCTGGTCAGCGGTTGGTCTATATTTCCTCCTAATAAACTATATATATATATATAATCCTAATAAACTATATATATATATATATATATATATATATATATATATATATATATATTTACAGCCAGTATTAATAAGGTATTCCTACCGGCAGGAGGCTGCTCAGCTCTCTGGTCCGGCTCCACAGGTCTCTGATCAGCTCTGCGGGGATCTCCTGTCCACAGGTGGGTCCTCGCCCCCCCGAGGCCCCGAGGCCCCCGGGGAGGAGGCCGAGGAGGAAGAGGAGGAAGAGGAGCAGGGAGCCAGCAGCCCTGACGAAGAGGAGCAACATCTTCAACAGCAGCAGGTCGTCTCCTCTCTGCCAGCTTTATACCTCCTCTTCTATCACTGACTCACTGCAGCAAATTTCCAAGGACTCTCCCTTCTGATGTCACCTCCCCTTTCCTCTCCTCTTTTACTTTCTCCTCTTCCTTCAGTTCTCTTGTTTTTGTTCCTCCTCATCTTTCCCCCATCTCTCCTTTGCCTGTATTTTCACCTCTTCTTTCCTCATGGCCTCCTTTCTTAATCTCCTCTCACCTCCTTTCTTAATTAATATGTTCTCCTCCTCTTGTCTCCTTCCTTTCCTCTTTTTTTCTCCTCTTTCTTTAATGTTGTAATCAGCTTCTCCTCATTTCTCCCTCCTCCTCTCCTCCAGGTCTCCTTTCTTTATTTCCTTCCCTCCTTCTCCTCATCTTCCCTTGTTATATTTCTCATCTCCTCCTGTTGGTTTTCCTCTTTCCTCACCTCCTTCTCTCCTTTTCTCCATTATCTCTGTTCTTCCTTCTGTCTCCTTCTTTCTCCTCCTTCCTCGCCTCCTTCTCTCCTTTCTCCTCCTTTCTCCTTTATCTCTGTTCTTCCTTCTTTCCCCTCTTTCCTTGCCTCCTTCTCTCCTTCTCTCCCTTTCTCCATTATCTCTGTTCTTCCTTCTTTCTCCTCCTTCCTCGCCTCCTTCTCTCCTCCGTCCTCCTTTCTCCATTATCTCTGTTCTTCCTTCTTTCCCCTCTTTCCTTGCCTCCTTCTCTCCTTCTCTCCCTTTCTCCATTATCTCTGTTCTTCCTTCTTTCTCCTCCTTCCTCGCCTCCTTCTCTCCTCTCTCCTCCTTTCTCCATTATCTCTGTTCTTCCTTCTTTCCCCTCTTTCCTTGCCTCCTTCTCTCCTTCTCTCCTCCTTTCTCCATTATCTCTGTTCCTCCTTCTTTCCCCTCTTTCCTTGCCTCCTTCTCTCCTTCTCTCCTCCTTTCTCCATTATCTCTATTCTTCCTTCTTTCTCCTCTTTCCTTGCCTCCTTCTCTCCTTCTCTCCCTTTCTCCATTATCTCTGTTCCTCCTTCTTTCTCCTCCTTTCTCTTTTGACAGGTTCTCCCTTTTCCTCCTCCTCTTCTCCTTCCTCCTTTCTTTCTCCCTCCCTCACTTGTATCTTCCTCTCCTCGATCTAGGAGAGAAGGAAAGTAAATATCTCCCTTCGTCCTCCTCCTTTTCATCTTTTCTCCTTTTCGTCTTTCCTTGCATCCTTCCTCCATCATCTCCTCTGATTCGCCTCCTTTCTTCACCTCCTCTTTCCTCTCCTCAAACCTTCTCCTCCTTTCCTTTTTCCTCTCCCCTCGTTCCCTTTCCTACCATTCATTTTCTTTCTTCTTCGTCGTCTTCTTCTTCACCTCCTCTCCTCCTCCCTGATCCTCCTCCCCGGCGTTGGCGATGATGTCACTTCCTGTTCGGTCTTAACGGGGCGGCTCTCGGTGAAAACCTGGTTTTGGTGTTTTAAGATGTGCAGTCACATAAAACTAGGTTGCGGCTTCGGTGGCTTCGGTTCGGAAACGGTGACTCAGCGATTAGTTTCCCTCCTCGGCGGGAGGCGAAGAAGAAGAGGACGAAGACATGCTGCTGTTTGAGTCAAATAAAGAAATGTTTGTGTGTGTGTGTGTGTGTGTGTGTGTGTGTGTGTGTGTGTGTGTGTGTGTGTGTGTGTACTTACTGGAAGTCAGAACAGTAACCAGGTCAAGCAGCCACACTGACGATAAACTGTCTGTCAGAAGGATTTTTGTGGAATCATCTTGTGGTTGATAGACCCTTGCAGTGCATGCTGGGAAATGCACCGGCGCCTTTTAAAACTGGTACGAAGTGCAGTGGAGTGAATGTGTTTCATATGGAGAGGCTTCACCAACAGAGGCAACTTCTTCCGATCACAGACTGAATATTAGAAGTGGACGTAGTCGTCACGTCCCCCGTTAGTTTGTGGACGTTTTGAAGCCTCGAGTTCGGCGTTTCGGCCGTCGCCATCTTGGTTTTTTGCAACCAGTGAACGAAAGTGAACATATGCGGACTGAGGAGTGACGTAGAGACGCAGCGGCAACCTCAATACAGCATGATGTTCATTTACTAAATTATGCTCCATTTAGAGTCAAACAGACCATAAAGCAGGGGATGCTTTAGGGGCGGGGCTACAGGGTGATTGACAGGTCTCTACGTCCTCCTCCAAGATGCCGACTTTCACCAAATTACTTCTGTTATTGTTTCGATTGCGAGACAGAAAATTACATGATGTGCATTTAAGTAGAATATCTGAGTAATTCTTCCAGTCTTTCATTGATAACATTTTCTGATTGATAAAATTTGCTACTTTTCCCTGTTTTATGTCACTTTAAATTGACAATATTTAACTTTTGGACCGCTGAAGAAACAAAACAGGACATTTTAAAGCGTCTTTGTGAAGGATTATGAAGCTAATGAAAGATAACAGTTTGTTGCAGCCAGATTTCAGTGAGGTAAATAAATCAGATTTAACCGCCTCCGATGGCGTCGGCGTCGGCGTCTACACGTTTATTTTGGGTAAGCAGCTTTCAGATGTGCGGTCAGATAAAAGTAGGTTGTGGCTTTGTCGACTCAGCCGGGAAGCGGTGACTGTGCAGGTTTGATGTTTCTCCACGCAGCAGATTTCAGAGCGCTGCGAGTCGCCGTTCGACCCACATAACGGGGACGGCTTCCTCCGACAGTCCAGGTGACTTCAAGGGCCCGCGGACATGAACGTGACACAATAAATGCAACGATGTACTAAAATATGTGACTGAACCGGAGTGAAAGTTTCCAAGAGTTTTCCTCTGTGTGTCACGAAGACCTGACGAGTGTAACCGCACCTCATTACCTCATACCTTCAACTGTAGTCATCATTTTCAGGACAAATTCAGAGATAAGTAAAGTAAATAAACACACACTTCAGAGGCCACGACTACGTTCACCTGCACAAAATAATCAGTTATTTGCCCTCATTCAGAAAAAGCAACAACATTCCGACTAAACTGTTTAATAAATATTATATTTTATTATATATATTAAATATTACTGTTTGCATGCAGCTGTGCGTACTCGTAAAACGCCCCCACGCGAAAGCAGCCGCTCTCTTTCATTCCTTCAAACTCCTTCTCGAAAAGGTCGGCGTTGCGATATTTATAATATCTAAAAAAAATTAGATATTATATTAAAATGATCTTTTAAAAGTAAATGCGTTTTCTCGGTGTTCAAACACACAGCTGACCGTAAAAATCTTTAATCAATGCATAATATGATGCCGTTTAAGTCACATTAAAATTCTAGAGGGTACATTATGATATTGAGTATATTTAAAGAGACAATGTTAAGAACATATGACATTTATTTAAAATGTTTGCTAATTCAAATGTAGCTTTTTTTTACTCATAAAAACACATTAAGAATAGGCTAAAAAAGACAGAAATAGTATGCTAGCTACATATTTCTGGTTAAATGAGGCGTAAACACACAAAGAATAGACCAGTTTAGTTTATTTACATCACTTACAACCTCTATTAGAAACAGAATTTAGTTTTATTTACTTCATCTGCGATGGTGAGAAACCGTCAACGTCAAAAGTTCCAACCCAGAAGTAAATGTTTTTTCCCACTCGGCTCGGAAATATTATCTGTGACGTTCATCATGGTAAAGAAAATACAATGTACCTGTAGCAGACAATGCCAGAAACAACAAAGACATTCCTTTTTATGATTGTAGAGCTGAAAGTGAAGCAATCACAGACTATTATTAGAGTCAAAGGTAGCAGTTAAAATTATTTAAGTCTAGACCTTCAGTCACGAATAGCAATAACATTTATAATTAGCAACATTTATAATTAGCAATAACATTTATAAATATCAACATTTATAATTAGCAATAACATTTATAAATAGCAACATTTATAACTAGCAATAACATTTATAAATAGCAACATTTATAAATAGCAATAACATTTATAAATAGCAACATTTATAAATAGCAATAACATTTATAAATAGCAACATTTATAAATAGCAATAACATTTATAAATAGCAACATTTATAATTAGCAATAACATTTATAAATAGCAATAACATCATAATGATTATCATATTTAGAAATTCTGGATCATTTGTTTTACAACAAACTCTGAACACCACCAGCAGTCGCAATCCCTGCAAAAGTAGCTAGTCAACGGTAGCTAACCAACGGTAGATAGTTAACGGTAGATAGCTAGCTGTAGCTAGTTAATGGTAGATTGCTAACGGTAGATTGCTAACGGTAGATAGCTAACGGTAGATAGTTAACGGTAGATAGGTAACGGTAGATAGCTAACGGTAGATATTTAACGGTAACGGTAGATAGTTAACGGTAGATAGTTAATGGTAGATAGCTAACGGTAGATAGTTAATGGTAGATAGCTAACGGTAGATAGCTAACGGTAGATAGCTAACGGTAGATAGCCAACGTAACGGTAGATAGTTAATGGTAGATAGCTAACGGTAGATAGCTAACGGTAGATAGCTAACGGTAGATAGCGTAACGGTAGATAGTTAATGGTAGATAGCTAACGGTAGATAGCTAACGGTAGATAGCTAACGGTAGATAGCCAACGTAACGGTAGATAGTTAATGGTAGAAACGAGATATAGTAGATAGCTAACGGTAGATAGTAAGTAGATAGTTAACGGTAGATATCTTACGTCCAATCTCCACCGAGAATAAACATCCATAAATCCGCTTAAAAATCATAATAAAAAATAAAACATTCCAGACTTATTAATAATAATAATGCGCTCTGTACATAACACATCATGGATCGGTCAGATGATTAGTTCTAGTGGCCACAGTTTATTATTGTTGTTCTGCATTTGTGTTCAAAGCATAAAAATTAAATGAAAAAATATAAATATATGTATATATATATATATATATATATATATATATATATATATATATAAAAATTATTTTGATGTTTCACTATCAATATATACTTTGACATCAGGGCTCGTGGTTCAGATATTTGTGTGTACATGCAGACAAAAATATTTAAAAAATATTTTTGTTGCTCAGCAACAGGACGTGAAATAACATCGTCGTTATTTGGGGGCTTTGTTCAGGTGATCTGTTTCCTGCTGCTCGACACAAAGAGCTCGGCTAAATATAGATCCTTATCTCTCACACACACACAGATACACACACGTACACGCACACACACACACACACAGTGGGAAGTTTGCTGTTCTTACTGTACTTCCTGGTGTCACCTGGGAAATCCCCTGTTGTGACGTCACACAGGTGGCCTGTATCCCTTATGGGGTTAATGGAAATCCAAAACAAAGCTCTTATTTCGGATCGTCCTCCCCGGAAGGAATTTGTTGTGCATCGACGTACACGGAGAATCTCTGGAGGGGATTTCTTTGGGTGAACTGTTCCTTTAAGTGCACAGGTGAGCAGGGAACAGGCAGGTGGACCTGCAGGTATGCGGTTCTAGTCGGGTTCTGGTTCTGGTGGCATGAAAACAAACAAAAAGAAACCGCATGGAGACGAATGGAACTGTGCGTTTGTAGCGAGAGGCTGACGAGGGGAAGAGAGGTGCAGGTGAGGAGGTCAGGTGACCTGATGAGGGAGGACAGGTGAGTAGAGGGGCGGGGCTTACGGATCACGTGGAGAGGAGGGAAAGTGCGAGGACATCTGGTGGACGGACAAACAGCTGCAGCTCCTCTTTGTTGAAGGTGAAAACTCTGTTTACATTAAAAAAAATTAAATAAAAACAGCTGATTGTTCGTTTTATTTCAGCTCAAAAAGTAAAATGATTTAAAAAAAATAAACATTTGTGATCGTTTCAGAGGAGAAACTGACTTTTATACGATGTAACCTTTCGTAACTGAAGAACACTGTCACAAAAGGGGCAAAGGTGAAACCCCCGGCCCCCAAACAAACACACACACACACACACACACACACACAGACAGACACACACACACACACACACACACACACACACACAGTGAGCTGAGATCAAACCTACACCATTGAAAGTAGGTAAGTAGGCCTCGTCCTCTTGAGGTTTCTGCAAGTTTCTGCACCAGTTTGTTATAGAGGGCATCGTGTGTGTGTGTGTGTGTGTGTGTGTGTGTGTGTGTGTGTGTGTGTGTGTGTGTGTGTGTGTGTGTGTTTGTGTGCCATCAGATAAGATCTAATTTGATCTGATAAAACTGAGCATAACAATAGAGATGTGTAGATAACAGGAAACATTTTAAGTCTCGTTTCTGTTAATTTCAATGTCACAATATTTTGTTTATTCTCATCCTCAAAACAAAACAAAAAAAAAGAAAAAGGGCTGAAAAGTGACATGGAGATGGAGAATTAATTTAATTTAATTTAAATAAATTAATAATTAATTTAAATAAATTAAATTAACAAATAAATAAATATATATATATAATATATAAATAAATATAATCACATGCATTTAAATGAGGAGAAAATAAGTTTCACTCAGATGAATGATTGACACGTTGTCCACCTTAAATAAATAGTTTATTTATTCAAGTATATTATTCAAGTATTTTCTTCACTTGCTCCTTTATACTTGTAACATTGCACTTTTTACTGCTCTTCATTTATTTAATAACTTTAGTTATTTTACAGATTTTGAGATTATTAAAACTAAATATAACTAAACTAATAAATGATGACGTATTATTATATATTAAACCACCAGCAGTTTAAATGAGCTGCACTTTTAATTAAAATGATGAGCGCATTAAACGGCCATTCTGCATAATGAGTGACCCAGTAACACTAACTGTCAGAGAACACACACACACACACACACACACACACACACACACACACACACACACGGGTGACATGAGTCACTCTAAACACCCACTGTTTGTTGAAACCATCACAAACAGTCAGAGATGTGAACTGATTGTGAAGTTAATCACGGCTCCACACAAAAGAAAGATCTGCAGAAGTAAACAATTTGTATATTTAAATAAATAAATTCCTTGAATGTGTAACTTGGATGAAGGCAGAGATACAACATGTTAATGTGAATAAGGGAAATAAATTAACTCATAGATATCAACATTAAACTTCACCAGTTCATTACTGACATTAAGAGGATTATTTTTTGTATTACAAGTTTTCTGAAATGTTATGTTTGAATATGCAAATGAGGCGTTATCTTATCAAATATGTGCTCACTTTCATACATTTCCAGAAGATAAATGTGAGCGTTTGATAAAGTCAGGTTAAAAATGATTGTTTCATGTTGTTGACATATTAGAATCAAAGGTTTTTACTGGGAGAGTTTATGATGTATCTTTGTTTCACTACTGCAATACTAACAGACATAAAACAAAATCCATTTCCTGCACATTTTGAGAACTAAAATGTTGTATAAATGAGGCTCTGAGTGACGTGTGAACAAACCCCTCTGTAGAAAGCTCCAGAATCTCTTCCAGAAGTAAAGAGTAAAGTTTGGTGATGTAAGAGCTACTGAAGTGGAGATTTCTGGATCAGAGTCTGAGAACAAACTCATTTATTAAAGAGATGTTTAGTTAAATTACAGACATGAAGAAGACTCTACAGGTGAAGAGGGTCAAAACATTAATGAGTAGATATCACCATGAAACTTCACCAGTTCATCACTCACATTAAGAGGAGGAGTTATTGTATTACAAGTTTTATGAAATATTATGTTTAAATATGCAAATGAGGCATTATGTAATGGTAACTTTTAGTTAATTTAGGATTAAATCTACAGACGCAAACAGACAAAGTAGTAAAATAAAAACACCTAAATGTGTATTTCAGATGTTTTCTTTCCACTAGTCTGAAAGAAGACGTGTTATGGAAGAAAAATATCCTAAAATCTCTAAATTGACCAGTGAAACGATGTTTTGATGTGTAATCTCTTAATGATGGAAACGTCTTGCAGCAGAATAACGACCACAAAATGTCCTCAAATGACGAGATGTTTCCAGTTGTATATAAATATAATAACATGACTAAAAACTCTTGAATATACATGAATACTGTGAAGTTAACTGCTTCCACCAAATGTTACGTCAGCTTCCAAATGAAAACATGAAGAAATAAAATGACAGTTCAGTCTGAATATCAGGATTATTATGATTATTATCACGATTAAATATTAAAATAAGTTCTATGTTGAAAAACAGCAAACTGCTCCTTTACACACGTTCATATTCAAAACCAAACTTTATTTGTTTACAAGTAAACACACAGTTCATTGAGTGCAACGTTTCAATACTGTAACTCCTTCATGATAATGAGCCATGGCTACAACTACTACTACTACTAGCTACTACTAGCTACTAGCTACTAGCTACAACTACTAGCTACTACTAACTACTACTAACTACTAGCTACTGGCTACTAGCTACTAGCTACAACTACTACTACTACTACAACTACTACTAGCTACTACTAGCTACTAGCTACAACTACTACTACTAGCTACAACTACTACTACTACTAGCTACTACTAACTACTAGCTACTAGCTACTAGCTACAACTACCACTAGCTACTACACAAGCAGGGAGACGAGCCAAAGTTCATATTCAAAACCAAACTTTATTTGTTTCTAAGTAAACGCACAGTTCATTGAGTGCAACGTTTCAATACTGTAACTCCTTCATGATAATGAGCCATGATATGGCAACAAGGTCGAACCAGAGTCCTTTCATCCAAATCTCTGATCAATAAATAGATAAATAACTAATCCGTCTCACTCGAGTCGATATAAATACTGTATCAAAAAACTGTTTGATATGTTCTCAAATTAAATAGATCCATAATAAATAAAAGTATAAAATTCGTTGTTATAAAAGGGGATAAATATGATGAGTAGAAACAGTTAGTTGGCGGCGGCGGTGTCGTTTCTGGGCTGGATGCAGAAGTCCTGCAGGTAAGTGTACAGGATGTCGATCTCTCCCACCGCTTTGTTAATTCCTCGCTCGCCTCCCATCTGAAAACCAACAGAGTCACATTAGAAACAATAGAAACAATAGAATCACACACAGGCACCATGCCAAGGACCTCAATTTATCTTCTTCTGTGGTTTATTCACCGTCACCAGAGCACCAGACGTGGATTCATCCGCCACTGAAAATAGTCCCCTTATTATAATTTCCTTTTTGTTTGTTTTTGTTTGATAAAGACTACTGAGAACAGCTGTTTTTGGAGTTTATGAAACTCTATAACATTCTTGTTTTCATTATCGATTAATCTGCTGATTGTTTTCTCAATTAATCAATTAGTTTGGTCTATGAAATGTCAGAAAATAGTAAAAACGTTACCATTAAAAGCCAAAGTTTATTATAGATATTCAGTTTACTGTCACATAAGACACAAAAATCTACATTCGATAAGTTGTAATTAGCTTAAACAATAAATCAATTATAAAAATAGTTGTAGAAATATATTTTCTGTTGATCCAGAAATTGACTAATTTACTAATTGATTAATAATTAAGACTCTAACTTGACTGAATGTTCTTTATTAAAGAATTAAAAGTCCTAAATGTTGATAAATAATGAAAAATAATTGATTAAATTTGTCGGCTCTAGCTGAAAAAAAATGAAGCAATACAACAATTATCTCGTTGTATTTAGTCTTTTAAGCTTGTTAGCTTGAGATAATGTCTTTTATCATTTATTGATTACATAACGAGCCGTAAAGCCGTAAACAAAGACGAGCTCCTGCACCAAACTGCACAAGAAAACGTGATATTTAATTTGGCGTCCGATGAATAAACAGTAAACGACCACAAGGTGTCACTCAGGAGTAAAATCTCACCTTGTTCAGCTTCCTGCGAAACTCCACCGCGTGGTGATGGTCGTGATAGTGAGTCACGTTCTGGAGAGACAGACAAGTGGTGGAGGTTAGCAGCTGCTATCATTTCTGTATTGTAAATATGAGTGGTGACGGTTAGCTTAGCTTAGCTTAGCATAAAGACTGGAAACAAGGGGAAACGGCTAGCCTGCAGGAACCAAACTTTTGTTGTGGTTTAAAAGACTATTTCTTCAAGTAGTTTGACACGTTCCATAAAACCGTTTCCATGCTAGCTTTCCCCCCTGTTTTTCAGTCTTTATGCTAAGCTAACAGTCTCATGGCTGTAGATTCATAATTACCGTAATCAATCTTCTCATTTAACTCTCAGAAAGAAAGCAACTAGGCATATTTCTAATCTTTTCACAGGCTACCTTTCACCCCCGTTTCTAGTCTTTATGCTAAGCTAAGCTAACTAGCTGCTAGCTCTAGATTCACTATAAGTGTGGTATTAATATCAATCTGCTCATCTAACTCTCACCCAAAAATAAACCAAATAGTCGTATTTCTGAATTTGAACAGGTTAGCTTTACCCCGTTTCTAGGCTTTATGCTAAGCTAACTAGCTGCTAGCTATAGATGCATAATCACTGCGGTATCAATCTTCTCATCTCTCACCAAAACAGCAAATTGTAGCATTTCTTAACTTTGCACAGGCTAGCTCCCCCCCGTTCCCATTCTTTATGCTAAGCTAAGCTAACCAGCTTCACATCAAAACACTTTTCCACACGTGACACTCACACATCCTTGAGTCTGCAGGTCGTCACTGATGCGGGTGAGGTCGGTCTTCAGCCGGTGCATGTTGGGATGCGGGTTGTCGTGCTGACGCAGGATGTTGTTCAGGTAGAAGTCCAGGATGTTGGCGTGGAGGCAGCAGATCTTCAGGTGGTCCTGCAGGAGGCGGAAAGGTCAGAGGTCAACCGTTACTTTGGCGTTCCACCGATGATTTGTTTGTTGTTTGTTTAACGTCTAATTAAATTAAAGGAGTCTCACCTGGTCGGTGTTGACTTTGGGTATCAGTCGAACGCTGGAGTCGTCCTCCGTCTGAAGACCCTGAGCCTGGAGGCAGAAAACCACACGAGCATCAATGAAACTGCACAAAACACCCAAACGTTGACGAGAAACCAAAAATAAAGCACATTTTAGTTAATTTTTTAATCTATTTGGCCAAAAAGTTGGCAAAATTTAAAATATTCTGGAATAATCCTATAATATAGCCAGTAAACCCCTCCAGATTCCACCAAAATATACAAAGATTTGACCTCAGTGACCTTCAACAGAAGCGACAGAAAAGATAAATGTAAAGCGACGACTAAAGCTACGGAGTAACATTAGTGCCAAAACAACTTTAAAAGTTAATACGATTAGAGCCTCGATTCTCAGATTTAAAGCCATAATTCTATTAAAGCTGGAATTAAAGGTAACTAACTTCTCAAGTACTGCACTTAAGTACAATTTAAAGGTACTTGTACTTTACTGAAGTGTTTACATTTTATGCAAACCTTTAAATCACCTGAATTCTGAAGCAAATACTTAAATAGCTTTAGTTACTTTGCAGATTCAGGTTTTTACATATAAAAGTGATTTTATGAAATATAAAGCATCTATAAAAATGAGTTACATGTTGCAACATTAATTAATGTTAATGGATAATAAATAATAATAATCATACAATGCATAATTATTTATTGCTAACAAGGTATATTCTATTATATATTATTATTATAATTTTTATTTTTGTTATTTTAAGTATATATTTTGTACTTTAACATAAGTATCGTAAGTTTTACTTAAAAATACGTCTTTAATTACAGATTAAAGAGGCTAAAAATAAAATAGTTGTATTATAATCAAACACCCGGACTTAAACCATTTACTGTTAAAAGGTATATATTTTTATGAATGGACCACTCACGTGTTGCGACACGTCCCGGACCGCCTGGTACGTCTCGTGGTTCCTCAGCGGCTGGCTGAGCGGCCGGTCCACGGGCAGCGCCGCCGCCCCGGCCCAGCCAATCAGGAGCAGCGGCAGGACGACGAGCACGGCGGCGGTCGGACGGACGAAGGAGGCGAGTGTGGCGGCGAAGAGCTTCATGGTTCAGGAGGATGGGTTATTATCTCGATGAGCTTCAGAGTCGGAGCGTTTTCAAACTGCAAGACAGAAAAGAGATTTTAAATAATTTAAACGTTTTATTAATAAAGCGTTTAAATTATCAGATGAATCTGAGTGTGTTTCCTCACCTGTCAGAAGATGCTGGTGTGAAGACGTCTCTCTGCTCCGACTCTTTATACAGATCAATCCTCCGCCCACCGCTGCAGAAATATAGCACAAGTAACCATCCAAAAAACCCCAAAACACACACACACACACACACACACACACACACACGCACACACACACACACACACAGGTCAGTGCTGAGCTAGTGCAATCTGTGTTTACTGTCACTTACACAGAGAGGAAATTAGTCGAGGTGTGACGATAGACTATAAATAATGTTTGTCATCGATTTTCTGAAAGAGAACAATTCAAATTGTGCTTCTCCGGTGACATCACTTCCTCTTTTTTTCATTGTGTGTGTGTGTGTGTGTGTGTGTGTGTGTGTGCACACTCCCTGGTGGATCAGAAGCTGGAAGTTGATATGTAAACTTCTCTCAGTGGAAAATAAAACTCGTCCAACCAGCTGTGATATAATAATCACACCATGCAACATTTAATCCTGAACACACCTCAGGTGGGTTGGTATCTTTTAATTACATGAAACTTAACATGACAACAAGCTACAACGTTGCCGAAGAGGACACTATTTCGTAACACTGTATGTTTTCATGACGCAATTAGCCATAATTTCCGTGATTGCCTGAATATACATTTATATATTTATATGTATGTATATATATTATATTTATATATATTATATATTAAGTGCTAATCGACAGCACAATTGTAAAAAAAAAATAACACTTGATTTTTTCACGTGAAAGCCGAGTGTTGAATCCAGAAAAAAAACTTAGCCTGCAGTTCTTCAAACGGCCTCTAGAGGCCGCTGCTCAGAGAAATTAATGAACGTACTTCGTCGCCTTTATGCAAGCCCTCTAAAGAAAGAAGTATTCAAATAATGAAACAAAGGTTGAATATCAATTTGATATTTTTGTCTGACAAAATATTTACTCAAATGTAGATTTTTACCTCCTGTTTCTAAAGATCCTAAAAAATTAATTGGCCGTCTTTAGAAGAACCTCATGATTCAACTGGTAGAAACTGTTTAACAATCTTTAGTACGTTTCCAACAGAGATAAGGAAATACAATACATCATGTGACAGCGGCGTATCATCTGCATAATGAAGATAAGCTTCTGAATGAGGAACAATAGGGGACCCAGGATTGACCCCTGGGGGACTCCACAACAGAACGGGCCACTTCTGAGAGGGGAGTGGCATCGCGTCGGGTTCGTTGATCGATGCCAACGCAGTCACAGTGGTTTCCCCACACACACACACACACATCTTTTCAAAACACAAGTTTTTTCCTGTCCGGCAGTTCTTTTCCTGGCAGCTTTTGTTTTCCGGGTGAGAAGTTAAAGGATCGAGTGTCTTTTTATTTTCATCATTTATTGTGTTGGATGTGGGTGTGAATCCCTCAGAGACTGATATCTTTCAAAAGACCTTTTTATGGACAAAAGAGACAGATCTTTCCCGTATTTACATGCAGCTTTATATTCAAAACGAGCTTCTTCTTTCAAGTAAACGTTTTTAAATTGCTCATATTTACTAGTTTCCGGTCTGTAGCGACACAATTCTCATCAAACTGCTGCTTTTATTACACAATTTTTTAAAAGATTGGTTCCATAAACTCAGCAAATGAGGTTTTAGATCTCTGCTGCGTCACATAAAGAGACATTAGTCATGACATGTTGCAACATGTTAAGAAGTAGAAATGTGAAGTGGAACACCCGGTTAATAATGAGGGGAAATAACCACCGACACGATGAACAGACTGAGAACCAGAGACGCTGGAAGTTTGGAGATAAATCCAAAAAGGGTTTTTAATAAAGAAGTCTAATCTCACTCAACTGCCCGGAGGTTTAATAAAAAAAACATGTTATTTTGTCGTATTTGTTCTTGAGAAGTAGGAATAAATAAATAATAATAAATAAATAAAGTGATTTATTGTCTTCCCTTCAGCAGAAGCCATTGAGATTTATTTTAGGCATTATTTATTAATATTTATGCCCCACATTGACGACACTGACTGATAAACTTTTAGATGATGAGCTTCACGATGTGTCGATTTCAAGTCTGTATAGGTTTATAAAGCTATATATACATACATTAAGTGATTAGAAGTGATGATACATATATATAGATATATAATAAATATACATAGATATATATCTATATATATATATAATAAAATAAGTAGTTTTTACATTGCCATGTGACACGAGAGGGCGGAGCTAAGTACAACCCAAAACCCAGAATTAGACATTTTTAGGCGCCATGAATTCATGAATTGACACAAAGAGTTAAAGTTGTACGACGAAGAGAAATAAATAGGTAATAAATCAAGAGAGAAGTAGAGTCATTTTCTATAGACTTCTATACAACCAGAGGAGTCGCCCCCTGGTGGTCAGGAGAGAGAATGCAGCTTTAACACATGAAGCTTTGACTTCTATACAACCAGAGGAGTCGCCCCCTGGTGGTCAGGAGAGAGAATGCAGCTTTAAGACATGAGGCTTTGACTTCTATACAACCAGAGGAGTCGCCCCCTGGTGGTCAGGAGAGAGAATGCAGCTTTAACACATGAAGCTTTGACTTCTATACAACCAGAGGAGTCGCCCCCTGGTGGTCAGGAGAGAGAATGCAGCTTTTAAAACACTTCCACTTGTGTCAAGAGCTAAAAATAAAAAATAAAAAGACAGAAACACTAATAATAATTTTATTATGTATTTTAAACGTCATCAGACCGACGTTCCTGAAGTTTAAGTCCATTCAGAGACGTAAAACACGTCTTGTTGTTCCACCGATGAAACGTTCTCACGGGATGACGTCATCACAGGAGAGCCTACACACCCCCTCAGCCGGTTGTTTGTTCTGGAGGGGAATTCACAGTCAGCTGCAGTTCATCCCTGCTCGTGTGTGTGTGTGTGTGTGTGTGTGTGTGTTTAAATAGTGTGAGTCGTTGCCAGGTAATTGTGTCCAGAGGAAGTGATGGCGATGTTTGTTCTTCCTCCTCTACGACCTCCGACAGCTCCAGCGTTTATTTTAAAGACGCATTTAAAGAAAGACGAAATTAATAAAGATGACTGATAACAATAATTTACTCAAGAACTGTACTTAAGTATAATTCTGAGGTACTTGTACTTCCGTTGAGTGTATATATATATATATATACATATATATATATATATATATCAATTATAGTATAATCAACAAATAAATTATGTTTTAATAATATTAATACAACTTAATTGATCCCCAGGACGATGTTCACAAACTCTTTTCTACTAATTATTGTTATTGTTTTTTATATTCAGTGAGATTCTAACTGCTTTAAAGCTGCTTTTAACTTTAATTAACAGGATTTTTATGAAATCAGGTCAAATATTGTGTTTATTAAATGTCTTTCATAGGAATATTTTTACAAATATGTGCATATCTTTGATATTAAACTTATAGTTTAATACTTGTAGTTTATTCAGTTTGTTCTCTTTTCATTTTATTTTATTTACAGTCGTATAAACTTGTATTATTTGAGTTTGTTATGAATAATTAATCTCATGTGAGAGGAAAGTACCTCAACTTTTTAGGGAACTTTTCCTCTAAACTTCCTTCTTTGAGGAAACCCACTGAGAAAAGGTCAAAGTTCAACAAACACAATCACGTATTCTTGTATTTGTGTTTATGAGTGACATAAAAACAAACATGATTCAGATATAATTACTAAATAAACATTATTACTGAATTTATAAAAACATCTATTACTTCGTAACGAGAAACTGTGTAAAAATACATGATATTTAAATGAATAATCTATTAAAATACATTATTCTCACAACAGAGAGATCGATGGACTAGAGACTCGACTGAAGGTCAGAGGTCAGAGGTCAAAGGTCAAAGGTCATCTCTTCCCCCAGAAGTGCTCTCGTCTCTTCTGAGCGCGCTCCAGCACGGCGGACGCCGCGGAGCAGGAGGCCGCCGAACGCCACGACATCACCGACAGACGGTCGTCTAGGCAACGGGAGAAAAGTTGTCGTTTTTTTTTATTTATCAATAATAAAAAATAAAATAGGTTTTTTTTGGGGGTGGGGGGGTATTTTATTCTATAGGCTCACCTTCATCAGAGCAGCAGCCGCCTCCTGGACACCGACGCTCCCTGAACCTCAGACCCAACTCACCTGAGAAGACATTATAATAAAGGATTATTATTATTACAAAGTTTTAAAATAGAAAACAGTTTAATTAATTAGTAAATCAATATACATTTATATAATATACGTTTATTTTAGGTAGTTAAGGTGAGAAGAAAAGAAAGAAAAACAAAATTGGAAAAAGTTGAATCAACTGCTTGAATTCATTTGAAAAAACAAAAAACAAACATTTACTGCTTTCCTCTGATTTTTGTGATGTCAGACAATTAATAAATAAATTAATTAATTAATTAATAAATTAATAAGTTAATAAATCGTGGAATTGATTGATTAATTGATTATTTATCTCACCGTTGTGCTGGAAGTCGGCCTTTCTCAGTGTGCCTTGGATACAGTGCTGTGGGGGCGGAGCCAGCGGGGGCGGGGCCACAGGGGACGTTTGCTTCATCCTGATTGGTTTAGAGGCAGGACTGGCGGCTGGTTTGTGGTTGGGGGAGGAGCCAGAGGAGGAGGAGGAGGAGGGGAGGTGGGTGGGGCTATTCTCTGACCACGCCTCCTTCTGTCTGACTGGCATGTCGGCCACGGAAACAGCTGAGCCACACCTCTGAACACATATAATAATATATAATATAATACTTTATGATATAATATAATATAATATGCTTTAATATAATATATTACGATATAATATAATATATTATAATATAATATAATATATTACGATATAATATAATATATTATGATATAATAAAATATAATATATTATAATATAATATAATACAATACAATGTAATATTATATAATATAGTATAATAAAATGTAATGTATTAAAAAGTAATATTTTATAATATAATATGAATATATATATATATAGTGTTTGATTATAATATTACCTGTTTGTCATCACTGCTCTTCAGTTTTCCCACCAGAATAGCTCCTCCTAGAGGACAAACAGAGGTCAGAGGTCACATACTGTGGTCCAAACTGTGTGTGTGTGTGTGTGTGTGTGTGTGTGTGTGTGTGTACCCGTGGAAGGTGTGGTGAGGTCATGGTGAGTTCTCTGAACCGGTCGTATCCTCAGCCTCGGAGTTGGTAACCTTCCCTCCTCACTACAAACAAACAAACAAACAAACAACACACACACAGTTTGATACTAATAAGTTTTAATACTCTTACCGCAGACTAGACGCAGGAAGTGCGCTACGACTTCGCGTTCATCGCACGGCCTGATTTCATGAGACTGAACTGGTCCGATGTCACGTGATCCGTAAAGGCTAAGCCCCGCCCCTTCCTGTGTCACCCATGGGACTTTATTTCGGAAAAAATATGTCCGATAGTCAACGGCGAGAGAGCAATCATTTTTTGATCGTGTTTGAATTTTGTCGTTAATTAAACATAAGACGTTTTGCCAATTTAAAATATAATTTTGCACATCGAGAAAGTTTCCTTTAACATTTAGTTTAGTGTGAACTGAACCTGTCGCCACCAACACGGCCGTTAGCTCGTCTAGCTAGCTAAGTTAGCTTGTCTAGCTAGCTAAGATGCTTCTCTAGCTAGCTAAGTTCGCTCGACTGGCTAGCTAAGTTAGCTAGCTAGCTATCCTGGTACGAAACACATCATAGCTTCAGAGAGAGACTTTATAAATTATATATTCTCAAAGTCTTATACTTCAGCAGTTTTATGACAAAATGCAACTTTCTTGACGTTCAAAGTTATCTTTTAAATTGACAAACATCGTATGTCCTTTGTATACATTTTGTAAAATGATTTGTCTCCCTCACTGTTGACTTCCGTACGTATTTTCTTTCCTCAGCCCCGATGCGTCATTCATTCATCTCGTCTTCCAACATAAACTCTAATTTCTTATTCTTTTGGGAAATAAGCTGATAGGTTAGAGTCAAATAGATGAGAAGATCAATACTATTTTCATACCTGAACGTTGAATATTAACGTTATTAGTTAGCTTAGCTTAGCATAAAGACTGGAAACAGATGGAAGCAGCTAGCCTGGCTCAGTCCAGTGCTCACTGATTCATCATCACTCTTTAAATAGTGATTCTCTGATTTAACACTTAAACTCTTACTCGTCTGTGTCTTCTTCTTCTTCATCTTCTTCTTCTCTCCAGGCCGAGCGCCCGTCAGCGGGAGGACTCGGAGTGTGTTTGTTTCCTGAGCTCGTGACTGAAGACCTCGTACTGCAGCGGCTGTAAACACAAAGACAGAAGCTCAGCGCGTCGCGTGAAAGCTCCTCTGAGCTGAGCTCTCTCTCCGTCCCTCACCTGGCCAGGTCCCGGGCCTCCAGGGGGGACGAGCTGCCGCTGTCCGGGTCGGGGCAGAGGTCAAAGGTCAGGCGGGGGGTGGGCGGGTCGGTGGGAGGGTCTGTGGTGTCCGTCGGCTCCCACAGAGCGTTGTGTTTGGACAGCAGCTGGCTCAGGTGGTCTCGGTCGAAGTTAGCTCCCCAGGCCCGGCGGCGGTACGCCGAGGCCTTCTGCCTCAACTCCTTCACCTGGAGACACGCCGCGAGTCTTTAACACCTTTATATATATATAATATAATATAATAAATATTTAATATATATAACATAAAAGAACCCACGGGGGTCAGGCTCCACCCACACTCCTACGTTTCCTCCTTTAAACGCATATCTTTAGCTACGTCTACACCTAGCCGTGGGTCGACTTGCGGACGGCGAAAACGTCGACCTTTACAGACTTTTCTTTTCTTATTAATGCTTATTTTGTTCTGCACAACTATTGTGATGTTCACACAGAAACTGTAGAGGAACAAAAGCATAAATCTCTCCAGTACGAAGGAGACTTCAGCCACCAGCAGAGATAAGAGTGAGAATGTGTTAAAGCTGCATTCTCTCTCCTGACCACCAGGGGGCGACTCCTCTGGTTGTATAGAAGTCTATAGAAAATGACTCTACAGACAGAGTTCACACATTCTCTGCTGCAGGTGAAAGTGTGAAGTTTCAAAAGGTTTTGTCACTACTAGATTAAACTCCGTGTGCCGAGTAGATTCTGGTAAAGATGACCTCACCTGACCTGACACCGGTCCTCACCCTGGGTAACCCCGGCCTCCTTTTCAAAGCTAACCTCAACCCCGAGATGCACCGTTAGCCTGATGCTGCACATCGCTCCGCTGCACATCCGTACGCTGAGCCAGTGAACATCGTTTCCTCTGACACACGGATGCTGACGTCTGAACTCTGCACCACAAGCTTGTGGTTAGAAGGAATAAATGAGTAAATAAATTACACTTTATTAGCTTCTCCTGCTGTAAATCCTCCTGAGTGAAGCGTTCCTGTGCTTTTCATTTACATAATAAATAATTAATGCACTAATCCTGAAGTTGTGTTTGTGTGTAGAGCATCAAATATGTGTAAATCAATTATTTGGTCAATAATTGTGTCATAATATAATAAAGGCAGGAAGGGGCAGGATTACGTTTCTTAATACTATGGAGAAAATATAAAGATATATGTATATATATATATATATATATATATATATATATACACATATATATATATAAGAAATATATTATACATATATATATATATATAAAAATATAAAGATATATATATATATAAGAAATAAAAGTATATATATATATATACATGAGAAATATATATATATATATATATATATATATATATATATATATATATATATACTGTATATATAAGAAATATATATATGTATATATATTTCTTTATATTCTCTTCATATATATGTATATATATATATTTCTTTATATTTTCTTCATATAAATATATATATATGTATACATATATATATTTCTTTATATATATATGTATATATATATATATATATATATATATATATTTCTTTATATTTTCTTCATCTATATATATGTATATATATATACATATATATATACGTATATATATATATATATATATATATATATATATATATATATATATACGTATATATATATATATATATATATGTAGAGTTGTATAAAATGATTTCCCTGCACAGCTTCAGGGGATCTACATCTATTTTACGCTGTTTGCACAAAGCTTTAAGATGAAATCTGCTGATTTCAGGCAGAAAAGTGGTTCATCTTCCCCCCTCCTCAAACACTTTCCACAAGACTGGTGTGTGTGTGTGCGTGTGTGTGTGTGTGTGTGTGTGTGTGTGTGTGTGTGTGTGTGTGTGTGTGACTAGCAGTGAGTTGTTTCCCTGAAATGAAGCTCTGTGGTTTCACAGCTGACACTCAGCACTCTGGTTTTCCATCAGCTTCAAACGGAGGTTAGTTATTCTGCAAATCCCCCGAAAACCACATCAACGTGATCGGGAAACATCGATCATCACTTCAACCGTCGCTCAGCTCCAGAGAGCTCGGCCCCAGAGAGCTCGGCCCCAGAGAGCTCGGCCCCAGAGATCTGGGCTCCAGAGAGCTCGGCTCCAGAGAGCTCGGCCCCAGAGAGGTCGGACCCAGAGAGCTCAGAGAGCTCGGCCCCAGAGAGCTCGGCCCCAGAGAGCTCGGCCCCAGAGAGCTCGGCCCCAGAGAGCTCGGCTCCAGAGAACTCAGAGCACCAGTGGTCACACCTGAAGTGAAGAACTCACCAATGCATCCATAATTATAACACTATTATATATATTATTCTGCAAAATTAGTACTTTTACTTTTAGTACTTCATGTGTGATCTGAATCTGGTGTTTTTCCACTTTGAGGAGTACTTCTACCCTGTGGTATTTCTACTTATTTCTACTTTTACTTCTACCACCACTACTAGCTCGTTAGCTAACAAGTTGTTTGAATGTGTATCTTTTTCTCTTTAATGGCGCTAGGCTAGCAGTTCCCCCCCGCTTCCAGCCTTTATGCTAAGCTAGGCTAAAGATGAGCATCAACATTAAAGTCACGAACACATTAATGCATTAATAATTAAAACACAATAATATAATATGTATTATTCTGCATATTGAGTACTTTTACTTTAGGTACTTCAATTATATTGTGTTGATATTATTTTTCCACTTTTACTTCAGTGGAATATGGAATATTTCTACTTTTACTTCAGTTAAAGATCTGAGTACTTCCTCCAGGACTTATGCTGCTAGCTTGTTTGCTAACATGTGAACATGTTTTTTCTTTAAATAGCGCTAGGCTAGCAGTTCCCCCCCGCTTCCAGCCTTTATGCTAAGCTAAGCTAAACATGAGCGCCAACATGTCATCTGACCCCGCCCCCTCGTTATGATGCAGCTCAATGAGACTGAACTCTGACCTGACGGGCGCCTCCGTCCGTGGCTCCGCCTCCATCGGGGATCCTGTCAGACACACAGACGATCAACGTGATGCATCCACGACACACACACACACACACACACACACACACACACACACACACACACACAGAAACACACACACACACACACACTCACACACACAGAGAAACACACACATACACACACACACAGACACACACACACACACACACTCACACACACAGAGAAACACACACACACACACACACACACACACACCTGTGTGCTCGCTGAACCTGAGGAGGAGGAGGGGCATCCTGTAGGGGGCGTGGCTTCTTCTCTGACCCCTCCCTCCTCTTTTTGTTGGCCTGGAGATGAAGACAGCTCAATTAATAAACTAAAATCATTAAAAACATGTGTACGTGTGTGTGAGTGTGTGTGTGTACCATGTGTATGTGTGTGTGTGTGTGTGTGTGTGTGTGTGTGTACCATGTGTATGTGTGTGTGTGTGTGTGTGTGTGTGTGTACCATGTGTACGTGTGTGTGTGTGTGTGTGTGTGTACCATGTGTACGTGTGTGTGTGTGTGTGTGTGTGTGTACTATGTGTATGTGTGTGTGTGTGTGCGTGTGTACCATGTGTGTGTATGTGTGTGTGTGTGAGTACCATGTGTACGTGTGTGTGTTGTGTACCATGTGTACGTGTGTGTGTGTGTGTGTGTGTACCATGTGTATGTGTGTGTGTGTGTGTGTGCGTGTGTGCGTGTGTGCTTGTGTGTGTGTGTGTGTACCGTGTGTGTGTGTGTACCGTGTGTATGTGTGTGTGTGTGTGTATGTGTGTGTGCGTGCGTGTGTGCCTGTGAGTGTGTGTGTGTGTGCTTGTGTGTGTACCATGTGTATGTGTGTGTGTGTGTGTGTGTGCGTGCGTGTGTGCTTGTGTGTGTGTGTGTGTGTGCTTGTGTGTGTACCATGTGTATGTGTGTGTGTATGTGTGTGTGCGTGCGTGTGTGCTTGTGTGTGTGTGTGTGTGTGCTTGTGTGTGTACCATGTGTATGTGTGTGTGTGCGTGTGTGCTTGTGTGTGTGTGTGTGTGTGTGTACCGTGTGTGTGTGGAACAGTGGGGCCCTGTGGTGATGCTCCAGGTGCTTCTGGAGGCGGGGCTTGGGGGGCGGGGCCAGAGGCTCGGGGGGCGGGGCCAGACCCTGGAAGCTGCGCTGATACTCTGTTTCCATGGGAACGGGGTGTTTCTTAAAGGGCGGCACACACCTGCTGCTGGAGTGGAGCAGCTGCAGGGAGGGTCAAAGGTCAGAGGTCAGAGGTCACCTGAACACTAAGACAATCGTTCGTACTGTAAACAAACACATTTTAAACACGTCTTTTTGTTCATTTATATTTTATATTCATAACTTTTTTAAGTTTTCTTCATTCTAACTTTGTTTATTGTGATCGAAAATCATCTGATGAGCAAAACCAGAGCAGAGAAGTAATCTATTTATAAAAACACCTTTAAACTCCAGCAAAAGAACAGTCTGCCTCCATCTAGTGGACACACAGCAGTACTACTACTACTACTACTACTACTACTACTACTACTACTACTACTTTATATATATATATATATATATATATACATACACACACACACACACACTATATATATATATATATATATATATATATATATAACACTATATATATATATAATATATATATAATATATATATATATATATATATATATATATATATATAGACTGTATATATATATATATATATATATATATATATATATATACATACACAACATATATTACATTAACTCTCCATGTTATATGATAATGTTAAGTTCTTGTATTTGTAGTATTTGGGTGTATTAGATAGACGTGTACCTGCTCTGCAGTCAGTAGAAGTACAACGTGAGGTAGTATTTGGGTGTATTAGGTAGACGTGTACCTGCTCTGCAGTCAGTAGAAGTACAACGTGAGGTAGTATTTGGGTGTATTAGGTAGACGTGTACCTGCTCTGCAGTCAGTAGAAGTACAACGTGAGGTAGTATTTGGGTGTATTAGGTAGACGTGTACCTGCTCTGCAGTCAGTAGAAGTACAACGTGAGGTAGTATTTGGGTGTATTAGGTAGACGTGTACCTGCTCTGCAGTCAGTAGAAGTACAACGTGAGGTAGTATTTGGGTGTATTAGGTAGACGTGTACCTGCTCTGCAGTCAGTAGAAGTACAACGTGAGGTAGTATTTGGGTGTATTAGGTAGACGTGTACCTGCTCTGCAGTCAGTAGAAGTACAACGTGAGGTAGTATTTGGGTGTATTAGGTAGACGTGTACCTGCTCTGCAGTCAGTAGAAGTACAACGTGAGGTAGTATTTGGGTGTATTAGGTAGACGTGTACCTGCTCTGCAGTCAGTAGAAGTACAACGTGAGGTAGTATTTGGGTGTATTAGGTAGACGTGTACCTGCTCTGCAGTCAGTATGGGAGAAGCAGCAGTTGCAGGTTTCTTCCAGCTGAACTGTCCGTGGTACTCTGACCTTTGACCTCCTGACCTTTGACCTCCTGACCTTTGACCTCCCGCCCTAAGCCCCGCCCTCCAGCGCAGAGCGTGCTGGACCTGCGTCACAAAGGAAGGGGATTCTAACAGAGGGAAACACCTGAGGTGGAGGGAGTAAATCTGTACGCGGCTACAGTCGGGCTCACCTCATTGGCCGAGGGCTGCTGTCCATCAGGCTGTGGTTGGCTGTCAAGCTTGGAGGGGCGGGGCTTAGCTGAGGAGACAGAGAAAAACATACAAATACTCAGAATCAAAGGGTTGGAAGAGTACAAGTACCACGATAATGAAAGCAGAGGTATTTCATGCGTGTTCACCAGGTGATGGTCCAGGGTCTGCAGCGGGTCCTGGTCCCGCCGGAGGTCCGGAGTCTGCAGGAGATCCAGGGTCCACTCGGGCTCCGGGAGGTGTCGGAGGATTCGGCTCCAGGGAAGTCTGGTTCCTGTGAGCTGAGCGACTCCTCGAGGCTGGGGATGAAGACGGGGACACCTTAGCGCCTCACAGGGTGCTCTGCAGGTACTCAGTGTACTGCGCTATGTTTCCTACCAGCAGGGGGCGCAGCGAGGGAGTCCTGTGGTCCTGGAGGACACAGCAGAGAGCTGCAGGACTGAGCAAGACCACCAGGACCACCAAGACCACCAGGACCACCAAGACCACCAGGACCACCAGGACCGAGCCTCCTCCGCCGCTGGAGACCCGGTTCTCTGCAGATACCTGAGAGAAGAAGACGTTCAGGACAATACCGATCACATTATTTTTTGTTTAATAATTAAAAATGTTATGTTGGATCCACACATTTTGAATCTGAATAATAATGATGATGTCAAAGCTGGAACTTTTAAGTTTTTTGTTAAATAAAAAAAAATTAGCTTAACAAATTAAATCAAATGTAAAATATTATGACCCCTCAAAATAATAATTATAAACCAAAAAATAATAATAATACAATATAATATTATTATTAATAATAATAATAATAATAATGATATTCATAATAATGACCCAACAAAAACATTAATAAACCCTCTTTAAAATAATATAATTAATATGTTTATGTTGGATCCACACATTTTGAATCTGAATAATAATGATGATTGAATTATATTTTCTTTGCTGTGATATATTTACACATATATTTTTGTGTTTTTGGATGAACTCAGACTTTTTATTTGTACTTGATGTCAAAGCTGGAACTTTTAAGTTTTGGTTCAATTAAAAGAAATCAGCTTAACAATTTAAATAAAATGTAAAATTATTATGTTTATAATAAGACCCTTCAAAATAATAACTATAAACCAAAGAAATAATAATAATACAATAATATAATAATAATTATGTTAATAATAATAATGACCCAACAAAAACATGAATAAACCCTCTTAAAATAATATAATTAATATTTTTATGTTAGATCCACACATTTTGAATCTGAATAATAATGATGATTGAGTTATATTTTATTTAATGGGATATATTTTGGTGTTTTTGGATGAATTTGTATTGGTACTTGATGTCAAAGCTGGAACTTTTAAGTTTTGGTTCAATTAAAAAAATCAGCTTAAAAAATTTAGTAAAATGCCAAATATGTTGTGAAGATAAAAAAAATAACTTAGTTCTGCATTTACACAACTGGAAAAAAATAAACAAAGAAGGAAGAAAGAGAAGATTAAAGTTTGTCCAATCAGAGCTCGTATCAGGGTTCTTACCCATGTGGGCGGAGCTAAGACCAGCCAATGGGACGCAGCGCCGAGGGGACAGACTTCTGGACCGGGAGACCCTGTAGCTCTTCTGGTATTCAGTACGACACTGAAACACGCACACACACACGCACACACACACACACGCGCACACACACACACGCGCGCACACACACGAAAATATTCAATTACATTTTATTTAAAATTCCCTTAATAAAATGACGTCTGTAATAATTACATTAAATAAACTGTACTACATCTCAGAAGTGCATGTAGTACTTTTTACTGTACTACATCTCAGAGGTACATATTGAACTTTTTACTGTACTACACCTCAGAGGTACGTATAGTACTTTTTACTCTACTACATCTCAGAGGTACGTATAGTACTTTTTACTGTACTACATCTCAGAGGTACATATTGTACTTTTTTACTGTACATCTCAGAGGTACATATAGTACATTTTACTGTACTACATCTCAGAGGTACATATAGTACTTTTTACTCTAAATATCAGAGGTACATACTGTACTTCTTACTGTACTACACCTCAGAGGTAGATGTTGTACTTCTACCTTTAGTTATAGCAGTAAAATAAAGACACTGATTAGCTGGATTAGCTCATTACATCCGATGACGTCACATGTATCCTGACTCCGCCGGTGTCGTGCACGGCTCCGTCCGGTCCACAGGGACCGGTGCGCGTTCACGAGAGCTAAAGCTGATTTTAGTCCCAACCCGCGCGTGAATATATAAATTGCAGTTAACGAGCTAACAACGCTAACAGCCTGTTGCTAGGTTACCTTGAAGCGGACGGTCATCTCGCTCTCGCCGCCGACGAAACACCGCGAGAAGTCACATAATAACCGTTAAACTCCAGTTAACGAGGTTGAGCCGCCTGCTCGCCGCTGTGCTCCCCGGCAGACCATAATAAGTATGTCACAGGAACAAGCCGACGCCGTTGCGATGGCAGCAAAGCGTCTTGCGTCGACGCAATGACGTCAGCTGGGTCGTCGTTCTGTTTGTGACCCCTAAAAAGTAAAATAATAATAATAATGACCCCTCAAAATAATAATTATAAACCAAAATTATAATAATAATAATACAATAATAATTATGTTAATAATAATCAACCCTCAAACTAATAATTATAAACCAAAATAATAATAATACAATAATGTAAATAATAACTATGTTCATAATAATGACCACTCAAAATAATAATTATAAACCAAAATTATAATAATAATACAATAATAATTATGTTAATAATAATGAACCCTCAAACTAATAATTATAAACCAAAATAATAATAATACAATAATGTAAATAATAACTATGTTCATAATAATGACCACTCAAAATAATAATTATGAACCAAAAATAATAATACAATATGTAAATAATAATTATGTTAATAATAATGAACTCTCAAACTAATAATTATAAACCAAAATAATAATAATACAATAATGTAAATAATAACTATGTTCATAATAATGACCACTCAAAATAATAATGAACCAAAAATAATAATACAATATGTAAATAATAATTATGTTAATAATAACCCCTCAAAATAATTATAAATCCCAAAAATAATAATACAATAATATAATAATAATGACCCAACAAAAACATTAATAAACCCTCTTAAAAATAATAATTAATATATTTATGTTGGATCCACACATTTTTAATTTGAATAATAATGATATATATTTTCTTTGCTGTGATATATTTACACAAAAAAGCAGAAAAACGTTGATTCTTTAAGTTTAAAGTTCTTTCGGTCTCACAATTGCACAAAATAAACTCAAATCAAGACTTGTCATTAGTATTTACTGCTTACCAGCTAATTAAACGGCCTTTTGTTGAGGATTTGATCTTAAAAGATATATTTCCATCCATTCATCCATCTACATATCTATAATCCAGAATGAGTCCACATCGCAGGTTGCTGTTACAAAATTGCACCACTTTTATTCATTTAAGGCTTTTTAGTTTTTACTTTACATTTGGCTTCACCCCCCCTCCCTCCCCCCCGCCCCCCCACCCACCACCCGCTGCTGCTGTGGGTTTCTGTACTGGAAGAAACCAGTTCAGACCAGCTTTAAACTCCGACGCCGGCTGAACCCGAGACCGTTCGTCAGAATGGAAACGGGGACTTCAGCCGGGCCTTCGCACTGGCTGAACTGGTTCCTTTTACATTTCACTGGTCATCATGCCATACAGAGCAAAAGAAGCAGATTTATTTCAGCAATGTAAAATAATTCCTTCTTCGAATGAATCAGTTTGCGCTCGGCTGCGGTTGCACTCGTCACTTCAGTGCGACTTCTGTTCGTTTTTACGGAAACTCAGATGAGGAGATCACAATCGGTTTAATCTGTACGGAGAAAAGGTCCAGGATGCATTTAGCCTAGCTTAGCACAAACAATGGAAGCAGAGGGAAACTGCTAGCCAAAATCTAAAAAAAAAAAAGTGAAGAAAGAAAATACGCCACAGACGTTAAGGCCTCTGTATGCAGCAAACGGAGTGCTCGTTGACGGCGTCGGAAACAGAAGAATCGTGAATCCTTCCGACCATTTTATGACTTAAAAAAAAAAAGACAATCCTTTAAAGTGTGTGAGAAAGTTTTAACTTCTCTCACAAGCGGCGATGTCTTCAAGGACAGGCTGTCCGAAAGTGTACCACTCTTAAAAAATGGTGAGACAACCAACTTCTTTTGAAGCATACTGAGACCTCTAGATCTGCCAAGACACACACACACAGTACACACACACACACACACACAGTACACACACACACACACACACACACAGTACACACAGTACACACACACACCTGTATGAGTTTGGCCTGAGCTGTCAATCATTACAGCCACAGAAGTCGCACGAAATGCCGAATGCACCACAGCCTCGGTTACCGTGGAGGTCGGAGAGGTCGGCCTGCAGCTGATGATTTGATTGGCCGAGAGCCGGCGGGACGTCCGGAAGTTATCGAGCCAAATTTATGGAAAGTGTTGTCGTAACTCCGGCTTTCGTATTCCATATTTAGGATGATCCACTAACAGCTGCACGCTGACCTTCGACCTGCTCGGCATGCAAACTGTCGCAGCGCCTCCCGGAGGTCAGACTGAGTACTGACAGAAACATCAACATGCTACATGACTGAACGTACTGCGGGAGAACCGGAACACTGGCAGTACTCCCAATACTCACAGTACTCCCAATACTGGCAGTACTCCCAATACTGGCGGTACTCCCAATGCTGGCAGTACTCCCGGTAGTACAACACTGTGCACAGCAGTACTCACAGAGGTCACTGAGTCCAACGCACTCACATTTCAAACAAAGACGGATAATCAAAAGGCTTTTTCTGTGGCTGCCGCTTCACAGGCCACGCCCCCAAATACACAACAGGGGGTGGGGGGCGGGGCTTCAGCTTCAAGCCCAACTCGACCTCGGCCGCGCTACCGTTAATTAGAAACACTGAGATTTCAGTTCTTCTTTGACTGATGAGGACACAGAGCTCTCAGATGAGTTAGCAACATTAATATTCAGGTAATAAAATGGTTAATAATCACGGAAACGACACCTGTTGGCTGCTCACACACACACACACACACACACACACACACACACACACACACACACACAGGTAGCCTACTGGACCAGTGTGAGTCTGCTGTCTGAAGGCAACATGTCCGCCCTGAGCAGCAGATCTAGGGTCAGCTCAACGCGCTGCTACGCTAACGAGTTAGCACGCAGATACTATCATTTATTTACTAAAGTGGTTTTGTTAGCTTCCCTTTACAACATAACTAATATAAATTATCGGCTGTTTTATTTTGAAACATCATCGCTGTTTACAAACGACATGTTCAGCTTTGTTAGCTTTTCCTTATTGACAAGCTAACTCACAGTTAGCTAACAAGCTAGCTCCCAGCTAACTGCCCATTCGTTTCTTTGTGAATATGCTAACACTTGTGTGTTAGCACAGTTAGCATTCAGTCCTCTTGGGGATGTGTTTATAATGCTAACAACCACAAAAACAGAATGATTTGCTCACAGTATCTTTATATAAGTCCTAGCTGCTATGCTAACAACGTAGCCCAAAGCTATGCAAGTTTTGTCCACATTCTTTAAAAACAAGCCAATAAAGCTAATAGCGCATCGTTAGCATTTTATCTGAATATTGAGCATTTTACACCTCACTAACTGCATAGTTAGCGCAGCGCGGCGAGCTAACCGCGTGACCTGCTGCACCCGCTAACCCCGCCCCCAAAAAATTAAAAACATTAAATGACTTTTATATCTTTTTTTTTCACACAGAATCATAATAATAACCACCGTAATAATAATAATAATAATAATAATAATAATCACGGAATGGATCCACAGGTTCAACCAGAGCTGCTGGAAAACAAGTAAAAGGAACATTTCAAAGTAAAAGCAAGAGGCCACTCCCCCAGCGCAAAGGGGCCTAGCAGAGAGCATGATGGGAACCGTAGTTTAAATTTGGACAGCCCCCCCCATCCCTGCAACAGCGGAATCATTATCTTCATCGTCGTCATCATCATCATCGCCGGCTGCAGTCTTTCGATGTTTGGTTTTAATGTTTCCAAGGCAACAGTCTCTGTTTTTCGACTGCGAGGTGAAGGGGGTCGGGAGGTGTGGTCGTCACGGGGTCAGAGGTCAGAGGTGGCCGATGTTGATGATGACGTGGTTGTGTTAAAAGAGGGGCGTGGCCAGCTGGAAGATGTCCTGTGATTGGTTGGTTGGTTGTCGGTCAGGTGAGCAGGAAACTGGAGAGAGAAGATCAATTAAATGTTCTCACAGTATTTATGTTTGTGGCTATTAATAAATAAATAAAACGTACCTGTTATTAGAGAAGTTGACAGTTGGACTTTTTGCGAGTTTTTCCTTGAACTGGACTCTTCCTGTTGATCTGTCGCACGAGGTCATAGAAGATCTGCACACACACACACACACACACACATATATATATATATAACAAATATATAAACTTGTACTTTGGGCTCAATATCTAAAACTAAAGAAAGAGTTTTTATTTACAACTAGAAAGGAGCAGATCTCCACCAGGTGAGTCTTTTAACTCATATCTCATATTCATAAACTACTTTATTACCTTTATACAAACCCTGTAAAGAAAGAAGTTAAGTATTAAATTAAATTAAATTAAAGAAAGAAAGAAACAAAGGTAGAATATCCTGTAAAATATTTGATTTTGCTGCTAAATATTCACGCAAAATGTAGATTTTCAAGACTTCCTGATTCTAAAACGTGTAAAAACTAATAGTCCGTCTTTGTAAAATCCTCCGAGCTAAACATAGATACAGAAAGAACAAATCAACCCATCAACACGCGTCTTTCTTGAGCTAATAAAGAGTCTCGGGTCCTGGTTTGGGTCTCTGACAGTGGGGGGACCCCCTAACGTACCCGTGACCAGAGTGTGTGTGTGTGTGTGTGTGTGTGTGTGTGAGGTCACCTCGTTGACGTTGATCTTGCTCTTGGCCGAGGTCTCCAGGAAGGCGCAGGAGTTCCACTGGCGGGCGAGGCCGATGCCCGACTCCTTGGCCACCACGCGCTCCACCTCCAGGTCGCACTTGTTCCCCACGAGGATCATGGGAACCTGCAACGCACGGCGACATCGTGCACGTCAGAACATTTCACTGAGATCCTCCTCCCGTCCCGAGTGGACAAAAAAAAAACTACGTGTGACTGTCCACGTCATAAACAATAACGTTGACACTGATTCAGCTCCATTATGAGGTTTTACAGGTGGGTGCAGTACCGGCAGCTGGCCAGCAGGTGTCACCATTTACACCACATTCAACGAGCGCTTAGTTTAATTTAGGTTATTTATCAAGAAAAAGTCCCAAACTTTCTCTAGTTGCATCTTGTTAAATATCAAACCTGCTTTTTGTGTTATAATATTATAAAATCTGGACTTTTGATTGTTGCTCAGATAAAACAAGCAACATATAGATATTATCTTTAATTAATTTACCTATTTTTTTTTACATTGTAAAGTTATTCAAACCTGAATCCAGCAGCAGGCGGCAAAACGTGGTGAAACTACACATTTTATTAGGTACGCCTGTAAAAAGACCCTCGAGAAGGTTTAAACGTTTAGTTTTGATCATTTTAAAAGACGTAGTTTGTGAAAACTTTCATTCAAAATCTCATTTGACATTTGAAACAACTGTGTGTGTGTGTGTGTGTGTGTGTGTGTGTGTGTGTGTGTGTGTGTGTGTGTGTGTGTGTGTGTGTCGTACGTCCTCGGTGTCCTTCACTCTGAGGATCTGCTCCCGGAGGTCCTGAAGGTCGTTGAAGGTCGACTGAGCCGTGATGGAGTAGACGAGAGCGAAGCCCTGACCGTTCTTCATGTACAGGTCTCTCATCGCCGTGAACTGCTCCTGCAGACAGACAGGTGGTCAGAGAGACAGGTGGTCAGGGAGACAGGTCGTCAGGGAGAGAGACAGAGAGACAGACAGAGAGACAGGTGGTCAGGGACAGACAGAGGGACAGACAGACAGAGAGACAGACAGACAGGCAGAGAGACAGACAGACAGAGAGACAGGTAGACAGGC
>JACSYO010001815.1:277500-285000 GCA_016806645.1 Ophiodon elongatus
AGGCAGGCAGACAGACAGGTTCGTCTGAACTCAGCCTACAATAAGTCACTTCCTCTCTTTCTTAATTATTTTTTTCCTCCAGCAGGGCAGCGGGAGTTCCGCAGCTCCAAGGCCGCCTCAGAGCGCTCCCTGCCCGGCCAGGTCTGGCGCCAGGCCCCGCTGCCCCGCGGGAGGAAGCCGGAGCGCGCAGATCTTTAAAAGGCGTGAAGACGCAGCGCCGCCATGTTGTTTCCTCAGCTGTCTGCCTGCGATATCAACAGTATCATCATTAACGGGGCTCCTGTCTGTCTGCCTGCCTGTCTGTCCGCCGGGGCGCTTCCGCAAACCCAGCCCAGCCCAGCCCGGCTCGGCTCGGCTCGGCCCGGCCTGGCCCGGCTCGTCCCCCCCCCTCTCTGTCACCATCAGACCCGGTCCGTCCCGGGTTAATCTGCATGATGGAGGGGGGAAAGACCAGAAAAAGGAGGCAAAAGAAGAAGAGAGGAAAGAAGCGGTTACTCACAATCATCCACCGTCGCTCCTCTGCGCGCGCGCTCTCTCTCCCTCTCTCTCTCTCTCTCTCGCGCGCGCGCTCTCGCTCTATGTCGCTCGACCAGAGCCGCTCCCTCCTGCCGCCGCTGCGCGCTGACGTCAAGTTTGACGCAGTGAACGACGGCGCTTCCGGTGAATTCTTTTCAAAATAAAGGAGAGAGAAAAGAAATACAAGAATAAAACTGGAAAAACTAATTAAAACAATTCTCATGATAGAAAAATAGTATTCATTAAACCCCCTACAATGTTTGGGGTATATTTATATATATAATATATAGTATATAATAGTGTGTATATATATATATATATATATATATATAGTATATAATATTATGTATAGTATTTAATATATATCATATATAATATGATATATATATATATATATATATAAATTCTGTCAATTTATCTATATATAAAATATATAATATATTTAAAATATATATATAAATTGACATGTATATACATTTTGTCAATTTATATATATATATATATATATATATATATATATATATATATATATATATATATATATATATATATATATATACATGTATACGTATATATACACGTGTATATACACGTGTGAACACCTTGGAATTACAAGTATGAGTATAAAGCAAAAACAAATTATTCATGAAATGATAATATTGGTGGTAACGTGAAATTTGTTAAAATCAGAAATTGATACAAATAAAACAATATTAAGTCTCAATTTTCAAAATAAAGTGACCTTAAAATAATATAAATAATCAAATAAAAGTATGAGTATTATTATACAAACGTCTTATGAAGCCATGAAGGAAAAATTTATTAAATAAAATAACACTTATTTTCGCACAAAATTAAATAATAAAAGACTTCCTTTCAAGAAATGTAACACTTTTATGCTTTTATTTTGGAGGCAGTCCACACTTACATCCGGGTTCGCTCTAAGTTCGTCACTTTTTGTCTCTCTGTTGTTTCTTGTGACGTTTCAGTTGCAGAGCAGAAATACTACTAACAAGTACTTTCTGTTTTTTACTGTGGTTTCTAATTTAATTAAATAAAATGACAAAAACATTTACAACTGAGTCATGAAATAAAATATGTTGTTGGCTATTGTACTTAAGAACGAATTAAACTTGAGTATTTCCATGTTATGGTACTTTTTACTGTACTACATCTCTGAGGTACATATAGTACTTTTTACTGTACTACATCTCAGAGGCACATATTGTACTTTTTAATGTACTACACCTCAGAGGTACATATTGTACTTTTTAATGTACTACACCTCAGAGGTACATATTGTACTTTTTAATGTACACCTCAGAGGTACATATTGTACTTTTACAGTACTACACCTCAGAGGTACATATTGTACTTTTTACTGTACACCTCAGAGGTACATATTGTACTTTTTACTGACTACATCTCAGAGGTACATATAGTACTTTTTACTGTACTACACCTCAGAGGTACATATTGTACTTTTTACTGTACTACATCTCAGAGGTACATATAGTACTTTTTACTGTACTACATCTCAGAGGTACATATTGTACTTTTTACTGTACTACACCTCAGAGGTACATATTGTACTTTTTACTGTACAGAACATTTTACTGATCAATCAATACTTTTACTTCAAGTACTTTGACTGCATTAAGTTGATAATACTTGAATACTTGGCTTTTACGTACTACAGTGGAGTATTTTCACTAGTACTAGCTCAGTAGTACTTTTACTGCAATAAAGAGTCCGAATACTTCTTGAAACTAACTAATTATTGAGAGTAAATACAAACGTCTCACTCGTCTGCCCCCGCTGGAGGTCAGGGGTCAAAGCGACCCCAGAGGTCACCGAAGAAAACCCAAATATTAAAACTGTAGTGTGTGTGTGTGTGTGTGTGTGTGTGTGTGTGTGTGTGTGTGTGAGAGAGAGAGACTGCAGAGTCAGCGAGCAACTGAGCATGTCGGAGCGTGTTGACAGGAATACGCCTCAACACACACACACACACACACACACACAGTGTGAAGCCACCCACCCACACACACACACACACACACACACACACACACACACACACACACACACACACAGTGTGAAGCCACCCACCCACACACACACACATACACACACACACACACACACAGTGTGAAGCCACACCCAAACAGGAAGTAGTCACCCAGAATAGAGGCCCCCCCACCCAACAGCTTCCCTTTCTCTGACTCACTTCCTCTGTGTTTCTTAAGAAGTAAAAGTACAAACTACTGAAAGTCCTGCAATCAAAACCGGACTGAAGTAAAAGTATTCTCAGCAGAATGTACTCAAAGTACTTGTCTTTTTAGGAGTTTAAACATTTAAAATAAATTCATAAGTTTATTATTGTGAAAAATACTTGATATGAAGAAATAATTCATTAATGCTAAATTATGTGCAATTAATATTTGTGAAATAAATAAAAATCAGTAACTGACAAAAAAACAACTATGGTCTTAATTTTCAGAATAAAGGTCTTACAGTGTCTTATATACAAATAAATGTATATAATTATATAAATACATTATATATATATATATATATAAATACATTAAATATAAATAAATCTTATAAATATATATATTTATATGTAGAAATAAATACAATACATTTAAATAAATCTTATAAATATATATATAAATAAATATAAATATATAAATAAATATTATGAATATATATATAAATAAATATTATAATAAAGCAGCTCCATCATTTATGTCGGTGATGAGAATATATTTGCTATTAGTATTCGGTGACTCACCGAATACATTACTGAACCTCAAAGAGGAAAGATCATCAGCATGTCAATGACCAGCGGACTCATCAATTCATCTGTTGCTAGGAGACGGAGACGGAGGAGCGTCACTAACGAGCTTCTGCCTCAGCTGAAACAGCCAATCAGAGCAGAGCTCAGCCGACTGGACAGGAAGTCGTACAGGAAGTACTGTACTGTAAGTAAAAGTACATCATAATCGACCTGAGTATTCCCAGTACATAGTACTTCATACTTCTACTTCACTACATTCATTAATTAGTTCTCATAAATTACATGTATTTATATTTATACAGATTAATTTAAAATCAAATTAAAACAAAATATAGAACTTTTTGTACTTCAAATTCTACCAAATAAAATGGTAAAATGATAATTAACCAATAATAGAATATATAATAATAATACTAATTATATTACTCTGGTAATGCTACTTTTTCTTAAGTAAACGATTATCTGTGTGTAAAGTTAGTTATTTGTGTTTACAATTAGACAATTTATCATTAAAAGTAGTAGTTTGTGTTCTAAGTGTACTCATCGATGTACAAATAAATATTATTATTATCATTGTGAACTGAAGGAAACATTAAAACGTGACGTTTCTTCTTTGATCTCCAAGCAGATTTGTGTTTGTTTGTGTTTGTTTGTTTGTGTTTGTTTACGTTTGTTTATGTTTGTTTACGTCACGTCTCACGTTTTAGTTTTTATCCTCGAGAAGTAAAAACTATTCTGAGCGTCGTTTAGTTTGAAGACACAAGAAGAAACGAGACAGTAAAAAGTATGAAGGCAGGCAGAAATGGACCTTTTTTTATTTTTCTTGGGCGATAAACAACAGTGGATTGACCGGACCGGACCGGACCGGACCGGACCGGACCGGGTCACACCGGACCGGACCGGGTTTCACCGGGTCAAAACCAGACCAGGACCACGGAGCGTGGAAACCAGTCCCGAGGTTACTTTGTGTTTCCGGTCCGGTCGGACCTGGTCCAATAATCTCTCCCCTCTTCCCTTCAGGGGCGTGAAGGGAGCGAGGGGGCGGGGCTATTGAATCAGGGGAAACAAAGAAAGCTGATTGGTCCACAAACGGTAAAACCCCGCCCCCTTCGTCTCACTCTCCCACCCCCCTCCCCTCCCCCTTTCCCCACTTAAGCATCCTATTGGTTGCCTACATCATTCGCAAAAAAAAAAAAAAAAAAAAAAAAAAAAAACAACAAACAGCGCGAGCCCTTCTCCCATTGGTCACCACAGCCTCAGGCAATAAAAGGCCGATTTCCCATTGGTCAGTTTTGATAACACGCCAACTGTCAGTCACTCAGCAGCGGCCAATCAGGTCACAGCACAGTACCTGTGGAACTTTCGAAGTGGAAGTAAAATAAAAAATAAAAAAAAAAGGAGAAGAATGATGATGAATACGGAGATCAGCCAATCAGACGGCCTCGCGAGTAAAAACAAACAGGAAGTGGGAGGAGCTTCCGAGCCTCATTATGGAACTTATTTTTCTGTATTTTTTTTTCTTTTTTTTTTCTTTTTTAGTTTTTGTTCTTTGATTTTGTCCGTACGTCAGTCTGCTTCCTTTCCGATTTCAGTGCAATGCATCATGGGACGATCGATCGCTAGGAGAGGGTGTGTCACTACGTGTGTGTGTGTGTGTGTGTGTGTGTGTGTGTCCTGTTGTCATGGAAACATGCTGCAGGGTTAGCGCTCCAGCAGCAGTGGGGGGAGGGGTGGGGAGGGGGTCGGGGTCGGTGCCGTGTTGCATCGTGGGTAATGTGTTTGTCCGTCTCTCTCTTAGCTGGTGTCCATGGACTCCATGTTGGCGGAGCTGGAGTCCCTCTGGATGGAGTCAAAGATGGCCGCCAGCTCCTGATTGGACGAGATCTGGGACTGGAACTCCGACATCAGCGGCGACTTCTCGGCCTCGGGGATCGTCAGCAGCGCCACGACGGCTCGCATCGCCGACCGCTTCAGCTCGTCCTGCTTCTCGAACTCCTGCTTCACCGAGTTCGCCTTCACCTGCAGAGGCACAGGTTTGAGGTACTTTGTGAGTATTTCCCCTTCATGGTACTTTATACTTCTACTACACAACAAATACCTGATAACTAGTTTTAATTTACTGAATGGTGATTTTTTTTTCTTCTGATAACTTGAGTTACTTTGCAGATTCAGATTATTAAATCAAAATAATAAATGATGTATTAATACAGATTAAACTACCAACAGTATATAAAGTCACCTAGGATCAATAATCCTAAAACTACAATAAAATATATATTATTCTCTAGAATAAATACTTTTACTTTTAGTACAGTAAGTATATTAAGTATATTTTGATGGTAATACATTAGAACTTTTACTTAAGTAAGATTTTGAATGTTTTTACTTGTAACAGAGTATTTCTACACTGTGGTATTACTACTTTATTAAGTATAAGATCTCAGTACTTCTTCCATCCCTGGAAATACATAGAAACACAAATATCGTCAACTGGAAAACATAAAAAAAATTAAACATAAATAAAATTAAACAAATAAATTAAAATGTAATTAAACAAACAAAGTTAAATTAAATCAAACATAAATTAAATTAAACAAATTAAATCAAATATAAATGAAATCAAACAAATTAAATTAAACAAATTAAATTAAATCAAACATTAATTAAACAAATTAAATTAAATCAAAAATAAATTAAATCAAACATAAATTAAATTAAACAAATTAAATTAAATAAAACAAATTAAATTAAATCAAACGTAAATTAAACAAATGAAATGAGATGAACTCCGTGCAGGTGTACCTTGGTGGTGCAGGTGGCTCTCAGCGGTTCCACCAGCCGGTCCAGTCTCTGGAGGACAGCACTGGGACACAGAGACGAGAGTCGGGCCAGCATCAGGAACGTCAGCATCTGAAGAGGAAGAGCATCATCATCATCATCATCATCATCATCATCATCATCATCAGTGAAGGTACGACAAGAGTTAGATGTTGTCCTTGTTGTCTGTTCAGGTGAACCACTCACCTTGATGTCGTAGTGGTCCTTCAGCCCGTCCTCCACGTGGTTCAGGAAGGTGAAGATGTCCAGCCGGTCCAGGCAGCTGTCCAGCAGAGTGTACATGCACTCGAACGCAGCCTTCCTCAGGTCCAGCCCGTCGTCCACCGTGTGCTTGAAGGGCCCCATCTCCACCTGCACACACACACACACACACACACACACACACACACACACACACACACACACACGCACACACACACACACACACACGCACACACACAGAGTCATCAGCTGATCGGTACCTAACCCCACCCATCGCCTGCGTGTGTGTGCGCATTCGTGCGTTTGCTCGCATGTGTGTGTTTTTGCGTGTGTGCGTGTGTTTGTGCATGTGCGCGTGTGTGTGTGTGCGTGTGTATGTGTGCATGTATGTGTGTGTGCGCTTGTATGTGCATGTGTTTGCGCGTGTATGTGTGTGTGTGCATGTGCGTTTGTGTGCGTGTGTATGTGTTTGCGTGCGTATGTGCATGTGCGTGCGTGTGTTTCCGTGCGTGCGTGTGTATGTATGTGCGTGTGTATGTGTTTGCGTGCGTGCGCGCGTGCGTGCGTGCGTGTGTGTGTATGTGTCTATGTGCGTGCGTGCGTGCGTGCGTGCGTGCGTGCGTGCGTGCGTGCGTGCGTGCCCTCACCTCTCGGATCAGCTCCTTCCTGACCTTCGTCTCGTTGTAGAGTTGAGGCAGCACCGAGTCCAGCAGCTCTCGGATCAGACTCGGCTTGTTGTGTGCGGCCGAGTTGAACGTTACCAAGGCAACGCGACGCACGTTCAGGTCCGGGTCCTCCAGCGTCTTCAGGAAGTCACCTGAGAGGGCATTTTATACATTTAGTTACTTTAAATAAAATGAGCTGCAACATTAATTATAATACTATAATAATAATAATAATAATAATAATAATAAATCCTGTATTATGTGTACTTTTACTTTTGGTGCTTTAAGTACATTTTGATGCCGTTTCTTGTTTTTGCTTAAACTTTCTACACCGTGGTGTTGATACTTTTACTAAAGTAAAAGTACTCCTGACTGGAAATAGAGAATAAATACAAATATCTGCAGGTTATATAGTCAAGAAATTAATATTATGTAAAAATAAAAAGGTGCAATTATGTGTTATTTTTAATAATCTGTAAC
>JACSYO010001815.1:290000-312500 GCA_016806645.1 Ophiodon elongatus
ACCAATCGGAAGGCTTCTGACAGAGGACCAATCGGAAGGCTTCTGACAGAGGACCAATCGGAAGGCTTCTGACAGAGGACCAATCGGAAGGCTTCTGACAGAGGACCAATCGGAAGGCTTCTGACAGAGGACCAATCGGAAGGCTTCTGACAGAGGACCAATCAGAAGGCTTCTGACAGAGGACCAATCAGAAGGCTTCTGAGTAGACCTCTGGAGAGGCTATTTAAAGCCCATCACTGTATTTATAAGTCTATGAATCAGTGTTTTGACACGTCGTGTAATAAAAGGCCTTCGTCATCACAGCGTCTTAAAACCCAAAATGTTCCACCTCTATTTCTGCTCCTTCATTTATATTTAATGTTGCTTTCTGCACACAGAAGGAGCCTCAAACAGAAGGGGAGCGAGTTTCAGCAGCACGGGGGAATAAAAAGTCAATTTTATAAAAATAAAAAAACACAAATTGGCCGGAGGCGGCGAGCTGGAGACGATCGTTTGACTCGAAGCTTCAACATCGGTTTTAAAAACACACAGAGACGAGAGGAAGATACCAGAAGGAATCTAACACACAGCTGGTGCACTGGCCAACAAACACACACACACACACACACACACACACACACACACACACACACACACACACACACACACACACACACACAATAAACCACACTAAATAAACAACAAACACACAACAAACACACAACAAACACACAATAAACCACACTAAATAAACACACAACAAACACACAATAAACACAATAAACACACAACAAACACACAATAAACAGACAAAATGGTCCAAACTTCAGAGTTCCAATTATTTAAACTATAAAGCTGAAATAAGAGTTTTACCAGCTGAGGGTGCAATGCATGCTGGGATACTTGTTCAAACTAGAGGGAAAAAGCTCTTCATCTGATAATCTGGTCGATATTAAATCTTCTCGTGATCTCACGTGGGCAGGGCCGAATGTTTGGCGTGGGGGCGGGGCTTACCTTTCACGGTCGTCAGCCTGGTGATCTCGTTCTTGAGGCGCTCCAAGAAGATCAACAGCGTTCCGGGAAGCTCCGCCGGCAGACGGTCACCTAGGCAACCAGACGGGAGGGGAGGGGGGGGCGTGAGACGGTCGGCAAAAACCGGCGAGTCAAACAAACGGGAAGCCGCGACCGACGAGACGGCGGTTACCTAGGTTACAGATGATCTGCCCCATGCAGGAGATGGCTCGTTCTTTCACTTCCTGGTCGATGTCGGCGGCTTTCAGGCGTTTGATCGTGCAGGTGAAGAGGTCGTTGATGTAGGGGGAGGGGTCGAAGCTGTCGGGGGCCTCTGGTTGGTTGTCCAGAGGTCGGATCACCTGGAAGAGAGAGAGACGGTAGAATCGTCACGCGGCTCGGGGGCCTCAAAAAAAAAGACGTCACCCGCGGGGTCGCGGGTTCGACTCCCACCTTGACGAGCTGCTGGGTGACGAGCAGAGCCTCGGAGGTGATCTTGTAAAAGGGGTCTCCCACGCACGCCACCACGGGCGGGACCAGGGCGGGCACGTGGGCGTGGAAGGCGTGGGCGGGGTGCGTGACCATGATGACGTGGAGGCAGGACAAGGCGTCGATCTTTAGGTTGGAGCTGCTCGACTTGTCGTTCAGAGAGAAGATGATACCTGCAACACAGACGCTGCTCTTAATATTACAGACACCAATAACACTGCAATACTTTAGTTTATTTGGGTACGAGCTCCGACCAGCGGCGGCCCTTTTGAAACCGGAGGAATTATTATTCATCGCTCAAATGAATCCTGATCTTTAGGAGTTTACGGTGCATCGAAAAGTTGTGGAAGTTGCAAAACGGCTCGATAGCAACTTTACAAAGCAACTCTACAAAGTCCTTAAAACTGAAATGAAATTTGGTCGATGTAACAAAGGGAGGAATAAACAACACCCATTGAAGGTGCCCTTTCTAGCCTATCAAAGGAGCTTCACTTTGATGAACCTCTTCTAAAGTCCTTTGCGATCAAAAGGTGTCAAACCTTTACGTGTTTCATGCAACATCGTTGCCGTGGCGACGGAAAGGCAAATTTATCCATAAAACAGGAATCTGGTCCAAATTTCTCAGCCGCGATCGGGGTCCAGTCCTGAGGACATTTACGTCCCAATATAGACTAATAGCCCCGCCCCCTAACCTTTAGCCACGCCTATTTCATAACCCATGCACCATAAATTGTAGACTCTTGTGGGCGGCATCAACGCTCTCAGTAGAGTTCGTTTCCCTCCACTACCCCCGACATCCAGGAAGGTGCGACGGCCCGTTCATCATTCAGAAATTTATTTAAAAAGTAAAAAAATAAATAAATCAAGGACATTTCTGTCAGTTCAAAAATCAAACTAAATACTTGTAAAGGTTTTTTTTTTTAAAGACTCATGTCCAAACCACACGGCTTGGAGCCTCAGAGTATTAGTTGTAGTAGTTGTAGTACTACCTGGTATTAGTACTGGGATGTGGGTCGTCAGGGCTCCCGGGAGGACGTTCACCAGCTCAGTCAACATGTTAAAACAACACTGGCGGGTTTTGACACTTTTCTCCTTCAGCTGCTTGTGAAGAGCTTTCACGATCATGGGGACCTGCAGACGGAGACGTTACAGAACTGTGAGCGACAGAAAGACAACAGCTTGTCTGTGGGTGTCGGAGCACGAGGCCGAGTGCTTCCTGTCACAACAGAATGTGGTCAAATTAAAGCTACAACGGCGACACCTGCAGCAACAAAAGCAATACTGCAAATCATTCAGTCTAATCGGATAATTATAGCTCGTGGTATATTTAACTCACAATTATCTGCACAAATTTGGGATCCAATGATTATTTTCATGATAAAATCATCTGCCAATAATGTTCTTGGTCTATAAAGAAGTTGACATTTTTAAATAATCTGGTTTCGTCCAACCAACACTACAAAACCCAAAATATTCCAGTTTCCCATCATGTGAGAGTAAGAATTCCTGCAAATATTCACACTTAAAGACGCAATTAATGCATAATTAATACATCCTCATACATAAATGCTTTCTCCTTTGTGACATTACCTGGCTCTGCAGCATAGTTAGCGGTGTGTCTCCCTGCTCCATGGCGTCCGGATCAGCCAACCAGCTCTGAGCCGGTCTGGTCTGTTTGAGCAGCGACAGGTAGGCATGGAAAACATCCGCCTTCACGTTCTCCTCCCTCTCCTACAGACAGACAGGTGGCTCCAGTGAGATCAACAGGTATGGATCATATATATTAGATCAATAGGTTGGGATTTGTTTGATCAACATGTAGAGATTAATACAATAGGTAAGGAGAGGGATTGGACCGATCCAAGGGCAGGGTAGGGATAGGGCCCGATCCAAGGGCAGGGTAGGGTAGGAATAGGGCCCGATCCAAGGGCAGGATAGGGATAGGGCCCGATCCAAGGGCAGGGTAGGGATAGGGCCCGATCCAAGGGCAGGATAGGGATAGGGCCCGATCCAAGGGCAGGATAGGGATTGACCCCGATCCAAGGATAGGGTAGGGATAAGGCCCGATCCAAGGGCAGGGCAGGGTAGGGAAAGGGATCGATCCAAGGGCAGGGCAGGGATTGACTCCGATCCAAGGGCAGGGTAGGGATTGACCCCGATCCAAGGGCAGGGTAGGGATTGACCCCGATCTAAGGGCAGGGTAGGGTAGGGATTGACCCCCCGATCCAAGTCCAGGGTAGGGTAGGGATTGACCCCGATCCAAGGGCATGGTAGGGTAGGGATGGGGACCGATCCAAGGGCAGGATAGGGATTGACCCCGATCCACAGGTAGGGACTAGCCCTATCTAAGGGAAGGGTAGTGTGGGGTAGGGATTGACACACCCCATGGGTAGTGTAGGGAGAGCCCCGACCAGTGTAGACTCGTTATATTCTCCAGCTAAACTTAGCACAAGATCTTTTTTTAACTACAGCTGTCAAAACTAGTTAGACTATCAGATCTTCGTGATGAGGAGGTGACGAAGGAGTAATCAGTAAGCAGAACCTGACGGTACCTTGAAGCGACAGACGAGTGCAGGAGAGACGGAGCGATAAAACTCTGGCAGCATTTCGTGGCGAGTTGAAACGACGGCGTCCAAACACTTGGCGGCCGCCCGTCGAACCTTCCAGCTCATGTCGTCGTCATCGCTGTACTCATCGTCGCTGCCTGGACACACAGAAAGACCCCCACGGCAGGGTGGACGACTACAGTTAGACGATCGATTGTTTAAATGTAATTAATTGGGAAATGTTAAGTTGATGTATAATCGAGTACCTTGGTAGTCTTCATCGTTCTGCTCAGCGTCCATGGCGTTGTCGTCCTCGTCTTCATCGTCAAAGTTGTAGTTGGGGTCGTAGGTCAGGTAGCGCAGGCAGATCGAGATGACCGTGGGAACGTGGGGGTAAACTTCTTTAGGACACCTGTAATAAACAACACATTCAAATAAAAAAAAAAAAAGAACAGCGACAACTATAAAAGTACTTTGGGAGTATTATTCTCTGAGTATTACCTCCTAACAAAGGACTCAAAGGCCTGGATGCAGTACTCTCTGAGCTCATCATCGTCAACGTTGCAAAACTTCACTACCAGAGGAATGATCTTCTCCAGATACTCCCCTAAAGAAAATAAATAAAACATGCAGGACAGGAAGTTAGAGGACAGATGAACAGTAAAGAAAAAAGTACAATATTTTAAGTAAATGTTACATTGCACCACTTCCTGTTTGCCTCACCGATCCGGTGTCCAGCCTGTCTGCTGATGGCGGCCGTGCACTGGATGTACGTTCTGGTCGTGGACATGTTGTCGTTCCTCCCCAGCTCCGCCAGGAGGTGCTCGATGAGATCGATGAAGACCAGATTCCCACAGGACATGACCAGGTGTCCCAGAGCCATGATGGTCCTCTGAAAACAGTCACATGGTATCAACACAACAGCTGTCACGGGAACATGAAGACGCAACGGATAAAGACATAAAGAATAATGTACCTTTCTGACGGCCAGTCTGGGGGAGGTGAGCTGAGGGAGCAGACAGCTGAGGATGGAGGGGTGGAAGTTCACCAACAGACCTCCCTGCCTGCAGAGAGACAGACAGGTAGACAGACAGGTAGACGTTTAACTATCGTAACCCTTTGAACCCCAAAGCAGTTTAATGTCTTTTACAGAATCTGGTTAAAGGAACCTGTTTATTTGGGACGTTTTTGATGAATTATCACAATTTCAAGCTGCTTTTTCTGACAGGAGCGTTCGTCACCCATGATGTGTTCGAGGACCGTCGGAAAGATGACAATCTAATGATGATACAAATGTACAGCTTCTGGCTGCATTAAACGGTAAAAACATGTTTTTTCCTCCCTCTTGTGGGTTCAGAGGGTTAATAGCAGTAGCAGAGCTCTATAAGCGTTTTATTATACGAACATTCTGATGTAGCAACGACGCCATCATTAGCGGAAATACCGTTGTTTTGGGAACCCTGAACGCAGCACAGCTGCCCTGCATTCATTATCAGTGTTGTAGGATTAAACAGAGGAAGAAGAACCAGAGAACAAGGTTCCTCGTATTATGTTCAATATACAAAGAACATATAGTTGTTTTTTTAAGGATATATGGCGATGATGCCAATAACCAGAAGTCGCGTTAACCGAATATATTCCATCCGTGTGTGTGCGTGTATATGTATGTATGTGTATATATATATATATATATATATATATATATATAAATAAAAATATAAATATAAATATAAATAAATATATATATATATATATATATATATATATATATATATATATATATATATATAAATATAAATATAAATATAAATATAAATAAATATATATATATATAAATAAATAAATAAATAAATAAATATAAATATATAAAACAATAAATAAATAAATATATATATATATAAATATATAAAACAATAAATAAATAAATATAAATATAAATATATATATATATATATATATAAAATCATCCTGGAGTCCGACACTAAACCAGGTCTCTGGTTATTAAAGGAGGAAAGCACAGACAGGAAGTGTACCTGCAGAGCATGTCGGCCATGATGTCCAGCGCCTCCAGCTGCACCGAGACGTCTTCCTGCTTGGCGATGGCGCTCGTCAGTCGACCCGTTATCTTCTTACAGACACTGGCAGCGAGAGCCGAGCCTGAGACACGGAGGTACAAGTACTCAGAAGGACGGCTTCTGTGGTATTAGTACTTTAAACGTACCAGAAACACAGACACTGTAGTAGAAGTACGAGTAATATCTGAAGTACTGTGTTATTACATTTACCAATGGAATACCCACACAACATAGTATACACCAGCCCACACAGGTGGTAATATTCTTAAAGTAACAGTAGTATTTGTACCACTAGAGACAGGTGGTAATATTCTTAAAGTAACAGTAGTATTTGAGTATTTGTACCACTGGAGGCGGGCGGTAATGTTGCCACAGTAACACTAGTATTTGTGTATTTGTACCACTGGAGGCGGGCAGTAGTATTCCCACAGTAACAGTAGTATTTGAGTATTTGTACCACTGGAGGCAGGTGGTAATATTCTTAAAGTAAGAGTAGTATTTGTGTATTTGTACCACTGGAGGCGGGCGGTAATGTTGCCACAGTAACAGTAGTATTTGTGTATTTGTACCACTGGAGGCGGGCAGTAGTATTCCCACAGTAACAGTAGTATTTGTGTATTTGTACCACTGGAGGCGGGCGGTAATATTGCCACAGTAACAGTAGTATTTGTGTATTTGTACCACTGGAGGCGGGCAGTAGTATTCCCACAGTAACAGTAGTATTTGTGTATTTGTACCACTGGAGGCGGGCAGTAGTATTCCCACAGTAACAGTAGTATTTGTGTATTTGTACCACTGGAGGCGGGCGGTAATATTGCCACAGTAACAGTAGTATTTGTGTATTTGTACCACTGGAGGCGGGCGTATATTCCACAGTAACAGTAGTATTTGTACCACTGGAGGCGGGCAGTAATATTGCCACAGTAACAGTAGTATTTGTGTATTTGTACCACTGGAGGCGGGCAGTAGTATTCCCACAGTAACAGTAGTATTTGTGTATTTGTACCACTGGAGGCGGGCGGTAGCTCTCCGATCACCGTCTTCAGGCCGATGGAGGAAATGTCCCGCAGCTGTTCTTTGTCCGACAGCATGTTGGTGCACAACGTGTCCACGATGGTCTCCACCTGGTACTCCTTCACCTTACTGACCAGCGGCCCCAAGCTGAACAAAACAAACGCACCCGCCGTTAAAAAAACTAATAAATAAACTCAAAAGAACAGGTTTAAAGCAAGTGTGTTTTTACCATTTGACAGCCAGATTCTGAACTTCTCCATTCTTGTCTTCCAGCAGCTTGAGGATCATCCTCACCACCTGTCAATCAAACCGTCACAGATCAATACGCGGGTTAGTTAGCAGGTTAACGGCTCATAACTAGTTCCTACCGACGTAAACCGACCTTCCTCTCGCTGTCGTCGTCCAGTTTGATTGAATCTTTTTGCAGCTCCGTCATCAGGTCGTTAGTGGCCATAAACCTGCAGAGAAACAGAGAAATATATTATTAATATTATATATATGTTAATTAATTAATTAATTAGTAATCAATAAATAAACCTGCTGTGAGATTTCATACTTGAACGCAGCTTCTACAAGATGATGGTTTCAATTAAATATAACGTTAAGTCTCTTCAGCAGAAAAATAACAAAATCACAGGAGACAGAAATAAAAGCCATCAGCCCCCTGGAGCTCCACATTCTTCTTCTACTTCTTTAGAAGAAGAAGAAGAAGAAGAAGAGAGAGAGGAGAAGAAGAAGAAGAGTAGTAGTAGAAGAAGAAGAAGAAGAAGAAGAAGAAGAAGAAGAAGAAGAAGAAGAAGAAGTAGTAGTAGTAGTAGGAGAAGAAGAAGAAGTAAAAAAAAAAAAAGTAGTCGTAGTAGTAGTAGGAGAAGAAGAAGAAGTAGTAGTAGGAGAAGAAGAAGAAGAAGTAGTAGTAGTAGTAGGAGAAGAAGAAGAAGTAGTAGTAGGACAAGAAGAAGAAGAAGTAGTAGTAGGAGAAGAAGAAGAAGAAGTAGTAGTAGTAGTAGTAGGACAAGAAGAAGAAGAAGTAGTAGTAGGAGAAGAAGAAGGATGGAGACGAAGAAGAAGAAGGAGAAGAAGAAGAAGGAGAATAAGTAGTAGTAGTAGTAGTAGTAGTAGTAGTAGTAGGAGGAGGAGAAGAAGAAGAAGAAGCTTTTCTTATAAGATGCCTCCACTTTAAAAAGGAACCACAGATGCTTTTATTTATTTTAAACCTAAATATTAAGTTTTTTATGCCCAAATACTGACTTGTATTCAAAGAGTACGTCCACAGAAAGTTAAAGTATTGTACGAGCTGCTTCCTGTGAGGAAGATGACGATATAAATATCTTAATGAAGAACATCAACACGTCTTTTAACGCCCTGAGCCCAAAAGCCCACCGGCAGGATGAAGAGCAGGATGTCTTTAAATAATCGTCAAACGTCACCGTTCACCAGCCAGAAGCTGTAAAACACGGTCCTCATCATCAGACTCTCATCTTCCCGACGGCCCTTGAACTCATCATGTGTGACGAAGGATTCAGTCAGAAAAATAAACCAAAGCGAAGCTTAAAAAAAACTCATTTAAAATGTCTCTAATAAACGTTTACTTTCATCAGATTCTGTAGAAACATTAAACTATGAAACTATGACGTCATGATTTATTCATCTGAGACCAACAGTCATGTGACAAGGAGAGGAGAGGAGAGGAGAGGAGAGGAGAGGAGAGGAGAGGAGAGGGGAGGAGAGGAGAGGAGAGGAGGGGAGGGGAGGAGAGAGGAGAGGGGAGGGGAGGAGAAAGAAGAGGAGAGGAGAGTAAAGGAGGAGAGGAGAGGAGAGGAAAGGAAAGGAGAGGAGAGGAGAGGAGAGGAGAGGAGGAAAGGAGAAGAGAGGAGGGGAGGGGAGGAGAGGAGAGGAGAGGAGGAGAGGAGGGATGAGAGAGGAGAAGAGAGGAGAGGAGAGGAGAGAGAGGAGAGAGCAGAGGAAAGGAGAGGAGATGAGGAGAGGAGAGGAAGTGAGGAGAGAGGAGAGGAGAGAGCAGAGGAAAGGAGCGGAGAGGAGGAGAGGAGATGAGAGAGATATTGGCGGAGGAGAGAAAAAGGAGATGAGGAGAGGAGAGAGAGCAGAGGAAAGGAGAGGAGAGGCGAGGAAGTGAGGAGAGAGCAGAGGAAAGGAGAGGAGATGAGGAGAGGAGAGGAAGTGAGGAGAGAGGAGAGGAGAGAGCAGAGGAAAGGAGCGGAGAGGAGGAGAGGAGATGAGAGAGATATTGGCGGAGGAGAGAAAAAGGAGATGAGGAGAGGAGAGAGAGCAGAGGAAAGGAGAGGAGAGGCGAGGAAGTGAGGAGAGAGCAGAGGAAAGGAGAGGAGATGAGGGATATTGGCGGAGGAAAGAAAAAGGAGATGAGGAGAGGAGAGGAGAGGAAGTGAGGAGAGAGGAGAGGAGAGAGCAGAGGAAAGGAGAGGAGAGGAGAGGAGAGGAAATGAGGAGAGAGGAGAGGAGAGGAGAGGAGAGGAGAGGAGAGGAGAGGAGAGGAGAGGAAGAAGAGAGGAGAGGAGAGGAAACGTGAGAATAGTTTAATCTATAAAACATTATTTTTACAACATCAGTAAAACTTGCAGACACTAAAATGTTTCTAGGTCGATGATGTTGTTTCATCGTCATAGCAACGAGTCATTCTGCCCCGGCGACGCGTCCTCGTCCTCTCCAGGCCGAGGACGCTCTGAAGCTGCCATCGTCTCCTTAGCGCTCGGATCAGAACCGAGAGGCGCCGCTCTTCTTCAACAAGTCACAAACAGTTTCACGGACTTCTTCACGGCGAGAAGTGACGAAGACGAGGAGCTGCGATGAGTTTTATCTGTTCAACACGAGAGTAAACGATCTCACTTCTATTAAAGAGGATAAAAACATGGAGGAATAATCATTATTTGAGGCTCTTTTCTAATAAATGGTATTTAGTTTAGAAGACGGAGAAAAAAAAATATATATATTCTCGTTGGTCAAAGAATTTATATTTAAACAGGAACTGCTTCCTGTGTCGAGACTTTCACAATAAAAGCATCGTAACGTCACAAAGCTCTTCAGACTTCAGTGGAAACAGAAAGTCGTCTGTTGACGACGAGCTGAACCAATCAAACCTCTTCAAATCAATGTTCACGGCTCAATAAGGAACCGAGTCAACGGGATTCTGTCGTCATATGATAAAACATCTGGGAGAATAGTTCACATTGAAGGAAAGAGGAGAAACATTTAGGATCAATAAAACAGCTGATTCATAACGTAACTGTTTTTAAAGTCACATGATCTGCTCATTAATCTATTCAGTCATCACAATGTCCTCAAGAAACTACGGAAAATATCTCGTTTTGTTCAATTAACGGACAAAAAAACACCAAATATTCAGCTTCATATCTCAAACATCACACCTGAGTTGAGCTTTATGAAGAAACAGAGCAACACGTTGACCCGGCAGAGCAACACGTTGACCCGGCAGAGCAACACGTCGATCCAACAGAGCAACCCGTTGACCCAACAGAGCAACCCGTTGATCCAACAGAGCAACACGTCGATCCAACAGAAATCTCCTATTTTCCAAATCAGTTTTTAGATTCATGTATAATTTACAAAAAGTCACGATTTCATGTATTTTACACAAAAATCCCCATGAAGATGATTTCAGGTACAAATACCTCAAACTAAAGAAGTTTATTTAAATGGGGACAAAATATAAAAATATACCAATAAACCAAATACACGACTGATCAACATTTAATTAACATAAACTTCTTATTTTCTGCTATAAATGATTTTCAATGCAGACGAAGCTTTAAGCGTCACTGTGTTTCTATAGATGCGTCACTACAGTGTTATTATAACTAAAGATTATTTTCATTATTTTCTACTGATTAAAGTATTTTCTTCATCAATCAACTTGTAATTTTGTAATTTTAAAACACAGCAGATTAACTTCCTGTTGAGGACGAATCAATAAATCAATAAATAAACCGGAATTATCCTTAAAGCTGTAATTCACAATTTTCCTCACGTTAAAAAGTGTTTCAGGCAACATTAAAGAGAATTATTGATGCAACGAACGTTTTTATTGCTCAATTAACCGACTGATTAGTTTCCTCAGTTCTTTATTTTGTCTATAAAATATTTAAAATGTGAATCACAAGCCCCTGAAACTCGTTCTGTTCGTCCAAAATTTACAAAGGAAAAGAAACGCCATTAATTAATTATATTGTTATTGATTATTCTGTTTACGCTGTTTATATATTAGACGTTTCTATTTTAACTTCTATTCTTATTCTACTTGTTTAAAAACCTCTCACCAGTTGTTTTACTTCACTACTTATTTCTGTTTCTCCTCTGGGGATGAATAAAGTTTTATTTCATCTCATCTTCAAAATTAATCAAGCAAATATGAAGAAGATGGAAATAGTTTGTTTGTTTTAAAAGTTATTTAATATATTAGTATTGATTAATTAGACAAACCTACTCAAATATACAGACGGCAAATAAAAAGTCTGTAAGTCCGTCTTCTGTTGATTACACATTACATTTATTTATTTAAGAAACATTAACATCCATCTCAGCCGCGGTGGAACGTAACCAAGTACTGCACATAAGTACACATTTGAGGTACTTGTACTTCACTTATTTACACTTGTACTCTGCCATATTTGTTTTGTTATGAATTAAAACTTCCAGAAAGTCAACCGACCGAATTAATTGTCTTCTCTTTTGATTGTTGACGTCATCGTTCAGTTCCAGATGTTCAATAAAAGGACTGTGACACCAATTCTCACTATTTGTTTTCACCAAAACCAAAACAAACAGTCTGTTAATGGACAAAAACAAAAATCAGCAGATTAACCCTTTAGTGACAACATGGATGACGTCATAGTTCACCTGAAGCTGAGTACTTCCTCCATCACTGCATCGCGTGCAGAACTGCTCTGTTTACATGTCATCACCTGAGTGAGCCATGCTAACACCCCCCACTGCAGCATCATGCTAGCCCCCCCATGCAGCATCATGCTAGCAGCCCCCCCCCCCCTCTCCTCATTTAAACCCACAGCACCAACACACAACACGGTGAGCTGATCTCACGTGACAGAAGTTAGTGATCTGGTTAACCCCAAAAAATAATAACAATAATAATTAAATCAATAATAATAATTTTTAAATAATAAAAGTACACAATGCATTCACAATGAAAGCAAAGAACTTAGTAAAGTAATCGTGAAAAATCATTTAAAAAAAAAGTTGGTTAGCAAGCTAGCTGCTAACTGGTGCTTTTCACCTGCAGCTGTCAGTTTAGCTTGACGTGCAGCTAACCAGCTAGTCAACCAGCTGGTTAACCAGCTAGTTAACTGTCAACCCGACCCCTGACTAGCTGCCTGACTAGCTGCCTAACCCGCTAACCAGCCGGCTAACTAGCGGCGTGACGGGGATCAGACAGGTGGCAGCTAGCAGTTAGCTTAGCATGAGCGCCTGTAGGCCCGACTCCGCCTGTAAAAGGAGTAGGAGAAGCAGCGGCTCGGCACTCCGGCTCGCGCTCCGGCACGCGGCGGGCGGCGGGGCCCGTTTCCCGGGCTTTTCTCCCCATTGCGTACCTGAAGTCCTTGTCGCTGGAGGTCATCTTCTCCAGCAGGTTGGAGATGTGGTACGAGGCGCTCGCCATGTCTGTCTGTCGGTTAGCCTCCCGCTAGCGTGTGTGTTCCGCCCGTCTGTCTGCCCGTCTGTCTGCCTGTCTGTCTGCCGGGTCCCGGTGGTCCGATTCCTCGGGTGTCGGATGGTTCTGGTTCTTCTTCTTCTTCTTCTTCTTCTTCTTCTCGCTTTCTACAGAGGCTGTCGCATCCCGGGCCGCGGAGTTCGGTTTGTTTGAATGGGGCTCCCGTTCTCTAGCTGCAGAGGGGCGGGGTTAGCGGGACGGACGCTGCGGGGTCGGAGGTCAGAGTTTGAGCAGTTTCCTTTCTGTTTTTTAGTTTTAGTTTTTTTTTCAGGTCAGGCTCACCACCATACATATATATTAATTAGTTCAGTAATATAAGTGTATTTATTTTATTAAATATAAAATAGAGCGATGAATCTATTACAAATCTTAATTTGCTAAAAACATACATCCAGTGGTGGAATGTAATTAAGCATCAATAATTACAATATAATATAACGTTAATATACTATAATATTATACTATAATATCATATTATATAATATGATATAATATGATATAATAAACTATAATATAATATAATATAATGTAACATAACATAACATAGTATAATATAATATAATGTAACATAACATAACATAGTATAATATAATATAATATAATGTAACATAACATAACATAGTATAATGTAATATATTATAATATACTGTACTATAATATATTATAATATAACATAACATAATATACTATAATAAATATAATATAATATACTATCATATATTTTAATATATTATACTATATTGTACTATAATATAACATAATATACTATAATATAACGTAAAATAATATAATATACTATAATATTATATATTATAACATAATATATTATTATATAATATAACATTATATAACATAATATATTATAACATAACATAATATAATATATTATAGTATACTATAACATAATATAATATAACATAATATAATATAACAATTTACTATTGTATAATATAATATAACATAATATAAAATAATATAACATAATATACTATAGTATATTATAATATAACATTATATAGCTTAATATGACATAATATAACATAATATAATATATATATAAATAATAAAAAAATATATATATATTTATTACATTACTGTTTACATTACTGTCAACCACATTATTGATTTGTTATATTTTGTTCCTATATTTTAACTTCTGCACTATTTTATGTCTTAAATTCTTATTTGTTTTCCTTTTTTACATATTTAATGAGTACTGTCGAAAAATAATGAATATAAATACGAGTTAATAACATAATAAATATGAGCTGCAGTGTAAACTCACCTCTTTAATCAAATTAATTATTATCACTTTGTGATAACGTGACGGACATTTTTACAATCTTCCGTAATTTTGCAGACAAAACGATTAATTGAATAATAAAGAAAATGAGCAGCAGATGAATCGATTATGATTTAAAAGACACGATAATAATCAGTGTGACTTTACTTCTTTCTTATCATCATTGTTTAGGAAACAACAGGAAGTGAGGAAAACACATTTATAACGATGTATAATGTATAATGTATTTGTAACAGCGACACTGAAGTATTAGTACTTTTAATTAAAGTTGCAATCCTGAAGATTTCAGTCAAGTTGATTTAAAATTTCTATTTGAGTGAAAACTTCTATGTTTGATCACTTATTTAATAAACTTGTGTATTTTTATACTTATGCCTCTTTTTTTTGTAAATATACGAATTAAAGAAGATAATTTCTTAAAATAATGAAATAATTTATCAGTTTATCAGATATTACATCCTGCTTTTCACATTGTGTGTATTTAATGGAGAAAAACTATAATACAGTATTTTTAGACTAAAGCTGTCAGATGAATATAGAGGAGTAAAAAGTACAATATGTACCTCTGAGATGTAGTACAGTAAAAAGTACTATATGTACCTCTGAGATGTAGTACAGTATAAAGTACTATATGTACCTCTGAGATGTAGTACAGTATAAAGTACTATAAGTACCTCTGAGATGTAGTACAGTATAAAGTACTATATGTACCTCTGAGATGTAGTACAGTAAAAAGTACTATATGTACCTCTGAGATGTAGTACAGTAAAAAATACTATATGTACCTCTGAGATGTAGTACAGTATAAAGTACTATAAGTACCTCTGAGATGTAGTACAGTATAAAGTACTATATGTACCTCTGAGATGTAGTACAGTATAAAGTACTATATTTGAGTACTTCATCTCTCTGTGCTCTTTGATTCTCTAAAGATCTCTCTTGGGTGCGTTTGATTCGTTGACCTCCAGCTGGAGTGAGGCGCCTGCAGCTGGTGCGTCTATTCACCTCAGAGAGAACTACTTCCTGTTTACTGGATGAACGATCGAATGCAACCACACGGAGCTCCCTCTTCATCTCTGCTTGTGTGTGTGGAGCTTTACACTGAGCATAATGACACACACACACACACACACACACACACACACACACACACACACACACACACACACACACACACACTGAATGTATTCAACCAGCATGAATAAAAAAACATCCGGAATATCCGGAATCTCTGCATGTATGAAATTACTGTGTGTGTGTGTGTGTGTGTGTGTGTGTGTGTGTGTGTGTGTGTGTGTGTGTGTGTGTGTGTGTGTGTGTGTGTGTCTGTGGGGGGGGTGAGTCACAGATCAGTTGAGTGGGATGTTTACAAACCCCCAGGCTCTCTCTCTCTCTGTTGACACATAATGCAGCCACTGACATATGCATGCTGTGATTTTAGTGTGTGTGTGTGTGTGTGTGTGTGTGTGTGTGTGTGTGTGTGTGTGTGTGTGTGTGTGCGCGCGCGTTAATGCATTGACAGCGTTTGACAGTAATCTATGAAATGAGGCTCCAGCTGCATCACACACACACTCAGTCTTCTTCAGATGTCTCGCAGGAAGTGATGATGGCGATGATGAAGATGGTGATTATGACGGTGATGATGATGATGATGAGGATGAAGATGAGGAGGATGATGATGATAATGAAACATACGATGAAGGTGCGATGAATAGAGATCTATTCTGGTATAAGCCGACGACGGCGGTGATGAACAACGTGAGAGGAGGATGAAGATGAAGATGATGAAGATGATGATCATGTTGCTGGTGATTGTGATGATGATGATGATGAAGATGAAGATGATGTGTTTTATATATATTGTCTGCAAAGGTTCTAACAAACAACTACGAATAATTGTGTAAATACTCTGAACTACTACTGATAGTAGTATTATTTTTGACAATAATACTTTTACTTAAGTTTTACTTTACTTAAAAAACTGAAATAAATGTAAACAGAAGATAATAAATAAAATAATTAATAAATGAACATGAAAATAAACTAGTACAAAAATAAGTAATTTGTAAAATAAATATATTTAATATTTATTAATAATATTAATAATATTAATTAAATTGTCAATTTCTCTGCAAATTTGGGCTTTTATTTCCTCATTATTAACTTTTTAATTAATTTCTTAATTAATTAATTTATATCTTAATTTATTTATTAGTTAATTAATTAATCTATTTTTTTTATTATAATGGCAGCTTTAGTCCTCCATACAAACTAACATGTAACTGAGTAAAACTATAAAGTGGCAAAAATTACCTTAAAATTAAACTTCATGAAGTTTTCTGGTTATTTAAATAAATACATAATACAACCACATGGTTTTGCGTGAATTAAATTTGAAACAAATAAAAAGTATTTTATAATTTTATTCAGAACTTTAGTGAAAATAATCAGATTTTCTGAGAAATATGAGGCAGAATTTGTTTATTATTATTAATTTATACGGCGTGATTGTGCATTGGTATCTTCATCAGGAGACAAGTGATGGTATTTATACATATAATATATATATTTATACATATGATATATATATTTATACATATAATATATATATTTATACATATGATATATATATTTATACATATAATACATATATTTATACGAGGCTCTGACTGTTTGTCTCTCCGTCTCCATATTGAGGTCAGTCTCTCTGAGCCTTTTGTCTTGTAGCCTGCAGAGACTCATCCTTCCACTTCACTGCCTCCTCCTCCTCCTCCTCCTCCTCCTCCTCTTCCTCTTCCTCTTCCTCCTCCTCTTCCTCCTCCTCCTCCTCTTCCTCCTCTTCCTCTTCCTCCCCTTCCTCCTCTTCCTCCTCCTCTTCCTCCTCCTCCCTTCTCTCCTCCTCCTCCTCCTCTTCCTCTTCCTCCTCCTCCTCTTCCTCCTCTTCCTCCTCCTCCCTTCTCTCCTCCTCCTCTTCCTCCTCCTCCTCCTCCTCCTCCTCCCCTCCTCTTCCTCCCTCCTCCTCCTCCCTCCTCTCTTCCTCCTCCTCTTTCTCCCTCCCTACTCTTCCTCCTCCTCTTCCTCCTCCTCTTCCTCTGGGTTTCTTCCTCCGGGTTTCTTCCTTCCTCCTCTTCCTCCTCCTCGTCCTCTCCCTCCCTCCTCTTCCTCCCACCTCTCCCTCCCTCCTCCTCTTCCTCCTCCTCCTCTTCCTCCTCCTCCTCTCCCTCCCTCCTCTTCCTCCCTGCCTCCTCCTCTTCCTCCTCTTCCTCCTCCTCCTCTCCCTCCCTCCTCTTCCTCCCTGCCTCCTCCTCTTCCTCCTTCCTCCTCCTCCTCCCTCCTCCTCTTTCTCCCTCCTCCCACCTCTTGCTCTTCCTACCTCCTCCTCCTCCCTCCTCTTCCTCCCACCTCTCCCTCCCTCCTCCTCTTCCTCCTCCTCTTCCTCCTCCTCTCCATCCCTCCTCTTCCTCCTCCTCCTCTCCCTCCCTCCTCTTCCTCCCTCCTCCTCCTCTTCCTCCTTCCTCCTCCTCTTCCCTCCTCCTCTTTCTCCCTCCTCCCTTCTCTTCCTCTTCCTCCCACCTCTCCCTCCCTCCTCCTCTTCCTCCTCCTCTCCCACCTCCTCTTCCTCCTCCACCTCTTCCTCCTCCTCTCCCTCCCTCCCCCTCTCTCTTCTCCTCCTCCACCCGTCTCTCCTCCTCTTCCTCCTCCTCCTCCTCCTCCTCCTCCTCCACCCGTCTCTCCTCCGAGGGGAGGAGAGATGGCTGTCAGCTAATCTCTGTCACACTCTCAACCTGCTGCTCAAAGTCTGGTATTATATTACTGGTGTGGATCGGTCTGTTGTTTCAGTTTGTTTGTGTTGTTGTTGTTGTTGTTGTTGTTGTTGTTGTTGTTTTTAACCTCCTGTCGAACCATCAGACGAAAAAACATAAACAAAACCCAGTTTGTTTGTCCAGTAAACCACTTTATTTATTTATTTACATCCTCGTGGACAAGTAGGAAAATAAGAAATCTGTTTCCTATATATATACACACAATATATATATAAATAAGTATTATTTTGTATATATATACATATTTATATATATATATAAGTTATATATGTAAATATATATCATATTTATATATATATAAATATTTATATTATGTATATATATAGAAATAACAAATATACATACATATATATAAAAATGGAATATATATAAATATTTATATTATGTATATATAGAAATAACAATATATATACAACTCAAAAGAGAAATTATTTTTAGGTTTTTATTGCCATTTAGGTCTGTATATATAATTATATATATTTATATTATGAGAACTTGAGAACTTTGCAAAACATTGTTATTTAGAAAAGTGCTATATAAACAAAGGTTATTACATATAATGTGTTTTAATGATTTGATGCATAACAATTGACACAATGCAAAAGTCGAGAAACATAATATAAAATGAAAGAATTTACAATAGAAACTTTTATAAAACAAATTGGAAATACTTTAAAATATATCTGTGTTTGAAGTGAAAGAGTACAGTTTTATACAGGAACGTGTAAAAATATAGACCAGGTTATATAAAGTAAAGTAGGTTTACAGGTTCCCTTTATATTGTGAACATTGTTTTTGTAATTATTTATTGCTGAATTATAGCAAAAAAAAACATCCGGGCTCAGAAACATAAGCAAAAAGGTCAAAGGTCGCGGCAGCCTGACCTGAAGAAATGTTCCCGTTAGTCATTATACGTATTCTGTAATGTCAGAGTGGCATCATCACCTCCACTTTGTTCTCCACTTTGTTCTCCGCTTTGTTCTCCACTTTGTTCTCCACTTTGACTGGAAAAATTTAATTAAAAGGCAAAAAAATTGGCAGAATTCCCCTTTAATCCACAGCTGGGTGGAGTCGGGGGGCGAATTCCTCAGAGGCGAGTCAGGACAGGAAGCAGACTACAAATACCTGTGTGTGTGTGTGTCTGTCTGTGTGTGTGTGTGTGTGTGTGTGTGTGTGTGTGTGTGTGTGTGTGTGTGTGAGTGTGAGAGGTTTCCAGGTTAATATGTCTGCAGGGTCATTACTGTAGCACACAGCAGATTATTGATTGACCGAATCTGAAAACCTATTTTGTATTAATGTACATTTCTGTTTCCAATAGATGTGGGATCGTCGTACGTTTCTGTATTTTTTCGTGTCATTAGTTTAGCAGAAATCTTGAGGAAATGTAAGTTTAATATATAATTTGACAAAAAATATACAGAAATACATCGTAGTTCTTTGGATGCCACAAAACAAACATTTAATAACCTCAATCTAAATATTCAGGTATAATCATAACCCCAAAAAAAGATGTAAATCCAAGTTAACATGGAAAATATGTTTTTTTTTTAAATAAATTGGTATTTTGTAAAATGCTAAACACTTTCCTTTTTTAAGTGTATACTTTTTTATTGGTCTGTTAATAACACAGACAAGATACATTAATAATCACAAATTTAGGGTGTTTAATTATCTATATATATGTAAATACTGTAAATACTGAGCTGCATTAAACAGTTGGGGGCATGGACAAAATGTAACTGACTTATTAGCTTTAATCTGATCTTAAAACCAGGTTTTATGAAGCATTTTTTGAGTTTGCAGCTTATAATTCGACCTGTAAAATACTATTTTGCATGAAATACATATAATATATAATATATTATAATTTATATATATATATAAATAAATAGTAAGTATTTGAAAGTACCGTTGATACCTCGGCCTACCAGGAGCGTATAACTGTTAAAAACATTTTAAATTTAGGTTTATGAACAAATTGAGCCGCGACGTCAGCCATCTTTGTTTCTAGTAAATCTTGTTTTTACGATCGGGCTCAACATCGTACGACAGTTAGACGTGTATTTGAGGATTCTGGAAATAAAGTGTTTTAACCTACGACTTTTAAAAAAAGGTTGTTGGGAATCTGGTATTTATTTATTTTTTGAGAAATCAAGTGATTAGCGCGCGATAAACTAGCGCTGCCTCGAGTCAGAACGGGTTAAACTCTGGCTATATTTGAGTTTTTTTTAAAGCTCCTTATTTATTTTTTAAAGCTCCTTATATTTATCCGTCTCAGTGTCATTGTTTGAACATTTTTAGGTTTTTTATCCATAAATCCTCATCTTGTCCTGGCTGTTTTAGCTGGGGAAGAGGGGGGGGGTTACCATCTCTAACGGTTATCTTCGTCTCCTCCGCTGTGAGTGACTGAAGGCGGGAGGCGCGTGCCAATCACTTCAACGGCTTCGCGAATTACCGACATTTGAAAGCAATTGGGGGCGAATGTGCGCGCATGTGCGCGCGAACGTGCAGCGGAGAAGCAGCTCGCGGGGTTCTGGTTCCAACGGTCGAATGGGACCCCGTCATCTCATCACGTCACCCCCCCTCTCTCTCTCCCCCCCCGCTCTCCCACTCCTCCAAAAGACCACAACGAGGCTCCAGGGGTAGAGTTACAGAAGGGGGAGGGGGTAGAGAGACATAGACAAAGAGAAGAAAAGGAGAGAGAGAGAGAGAAAGAGAGAGGGGTTCGCGTGCCTGTGTGAGGTTGAAAGAGAGATAGAGAGAGAGTGGTAGAGAGAGCTCGGTAGAGAGTGGTAGAGAGAGAGAGAGAGAGCGTGGTAGAGAGAGCTCGGCAGAGAGTGGGAGAGAGAGACCCTCACAGTGCAGAGGGAGGTGGATCCCTATGTAGTGGAGCAGCGTAAGCTAACGTTAACTAGCCATGTTGCTGCTGCTGGTGGTGTGTGTCTGCTAGCGGGCCGCCCTGGACTCCCTATCCGCCCTGAGGTGCATCATGCCCGGCTGGAAGAAAAACATCCCGGCCTGTCTCCAACCGGACCAGGAGGGCGGTAAGACCAGACCCGACCCGCTCGCGGAGTGTGTATCAGAGCATACCTGTCTATGTGAGTGTGTAGGTGTGCGCGTGTGTGTGAGCGCGAGTACAAATTATCGCCGGTGCCGCGTGCTGGCGCCGCCGGTGGAGCTCGCGCAAAACGGCTTGAAATCAGTAGAAGTTGCCAACTGATACCGTGAGTGTGGGTGCGTGCGTGTGCGCGCGCGTCGTCTCGTGTTAATCTGACGCAACGGGTGAGGTTACAGTGACGTGACGGTGATTTCACGTCACTGGCCACTAAACGTGCTTTATCATGAAGAGCACGAGCACCGGGTTACCGGTTACCGAGCAGCAAGTGGGCTGCTCACCAGGCCAAGCAACGGTTAAACCGGACAACGGTCGGTGCCGGTCAACCGGGGGTCTGTGTGTGTCGACCGCCTCCACCGGGCTGCGGTGTTTACCGGTGTTACAGTAAAATGTGTGACCCCTTCAGTTCGTGTGACGTCAGGTGTGGCGGAAAATATGGTCACGGTTTGATTAAAGATTGACAGGTGACCTGCTCCTCGCGGACCAATGGTCCGCGCGCTCTATAACCGTTAAACCCCACATAACTCTGACGTTCTCTGGCAACACCATACTGGCTTTGTGTATTTTAATGTGTATTTTAACGTTTTGTGGTGTTGTACTTTTGTTGTTTTTGGAGAAATATCAGTACATTTATTAAATACAAATTTGAGGTACTTATTTTTTATTATTATATTATTACAAATTTGAGGTATTTCTTTATTTTAATATATTATTACAAATTTGAGGTATTTTCCTTATTTGAATAATTATTAGAAATTTGAGGTATTTATTTTAATATATTATTACAAATTTGAGGTATTTTATTTTTAATTTTAAATAATTATTAGAAATTTGAGGTATTTATTTTAATGTATTATTACAAATTTGAGGTATTTATTTTATTTATTTTAATATATTATTACAAATTTGAGGTATTTATTTATTTATTTATTTATTTATTATTCTACTCCACTACATTTTGGAAGCCACTGCAACTTTACTGATTTCCAATTAATGAAAACAAAATATATTCAAATAATAATGTATGACGTATCATTACAGATTAAACTACCCATGTAATTATGCTAATACTGTACCTGTAACAATAATAATACTTGTATTTCAGTAAAAGATCCGAGTACTTCTTCTCTGATTCTTCCTGATTTTGACATTTTCTCGAAGTGTGTTTTAAACAGCAACCAGCCGTCTGTATTTATGAGTATCACAGAGAGTTTTCTTCCTCATCATGCATCAGAAATGTGAATCCAACGAAAGATAAATGAACAAACACCAGACGTGTCACCCGGCGGAGTCATTCTCCTTCTCCACGTGGTGTCGGCTTCACCAAACCATTTTTAGCTTTCATTTAAGAGGTTTGAACACTACAAACTCTGGACGAGTGCCACCTCGGAATGAGGACACGTCCTCGGCTTTAAAGGCCTCGACGGG
>JACSYO010001815.1:322500-330000 GCA_016806645.1 Ophiodon elongatus
AGAGGAGGAGAGGAGGGATGAGAGGAGAGGATGAGGAGAGGAGAGGATGAGGAGAGGAGAGGAGGAGAGAGAGGAGAGGAGAGGAGGAGAGAGGAGAGGACAGGAGGGATGAGAGAGGAGGAGAGGAGGGATGAGAGGAGAGGATGAGGAGAGGAGAGGAGAGGAGAGAGGAGAGGAGGGATGAGAGAGGAGAAGAGAGGAGGGATGAGAGAGGAGAGGAGAGGAGAGGAGAAGAGAAGAGAAGAGAAGAGAGGAGAAGAGAGGAGAAGAGAGGAGAGGAGAGGAGAGGAGAGGAGAGAGGAGAGGAGAGGAGAGAGGAGGCATGAGAGAGGAGAGGAGAGGAGAGAGGAGGCATGAGAGAGGAGAGGAGAGGAGAGAGGAGGCATGAGAGAGGAGAGGTGAGAGGAGGCATGAGAGAGGAGAGGAGATGAGAGGAGAGGAGAGGAGAGGCTGAAACATGAGAATACTTTAATATATAAACATGTGGAGCCTCAGTTTATTTCCAACATTAATAAACTCGTAGACACGTGAAACATGTTGATATTTAGATTCTATTGTTTTCAAAAAATTTTAATCAAAGAAATTCAACTTTTTAATGATTGATGTCGTAATAACTGATTTATTCTGCACTGAAGACGCGTCCTAGTCCTCGTGGTCGTCGTGGAGCAGGACTTTTATTTTGAAGTAAAAATCAAGACCAGAGAGTCACATGACCTCACGTCTCCTCCACTAGGCTAAAGGAGGACTAGCGTCCTAGTGAGGACGCTTCGTCGTCTCCTTTAGCCTCTTTAAGCTTCACCAGAGGGGCGTTCACTGACCTGCTTTATGAATCAGACAACTAGACGCTGGCATCTCTTTACTTCAGACCTCTAACCAGAACCACTGTGAGACGAGGGAACAGGAAGTTTAATAAAAGGTTTCAGGACTCGCTCCTGCTTCGACCCCCCGAGTCCGTTAATTGGACCCGATGATGAGGCTTCGGCCTCCTGAGGTCTCTGAGGTTATTGCGCAACACGGGCCCGAGTCTCCGGGGCCTCGTTACGGGGGCCGGGCCCCTCGCCCACCTTACTCACCATGGAAACTCTTATTACACCGTCTTATTTTCAGTCACATTGATATTGATAATTCTCCGTTTCCAACAAAGATTTTAACCCCAATACCTCGTAATACCTTTCACACGAATAATATTATAATATATATATAATATATAATATAAGTGTGTGGGGATGATTGTGTTTGTGTACTTTTATTGACAGTATTTTGTCTCTTTTTTTTAATTATTTTATTGATACAAATTATTTATTATTTTATCGTATCCCAGTTTGAATAAAGAAACATACATAATATTATTTTGGGAATTAAAAACATTTGTGAAAAAGGAAGAATATAATTAATTTTAATTAATTAAAGGAAGAATTGTATTGTCATTGTCACATGACCAAAGTACTATTTATAAACATGTAAACATGTACACATGTACACATGTACACATGTACATAGTGTGTAGTAAAGATACCAATCGAATGCTTCGTGTTTTTGTAGTTTCCCCAAACTTCCAACAGAGTGAGACCTCTCCTCTCCGGCCGATCGCTTCACATTCTTTCATTCACGTTTTTCTGAAGCCTCGACTTCGGCCACTTGGCCGTCGCCATCTTGGTTTCGTCTCCTCCTATTTCTCCTTTCCTATAGTTCCCACTCCTCTTCTTCTGTCCTTGTTTCCTTCCCACTTCTCTTCCTCTCCTTTCTCTCCTCGCCACCTCGTTTTTCTCCTTTCATCCTCCTCTATTTGTCTTCTCCTTGATTCCTTTCCTTGTCTCATTTCTTTTCATCCTCCTCTCTTTGTCTTCCCCTTGATTCCTTTCCTCGTCTCTTTTCCTTTCATCCTCCTCTCTTTGTCTTCTCCTTGATTCCTTTCCTCCTCTCTTTTCCTTTCATCGTCCTCTCTTTGTCTTCTCCTTGATTCCTTTCCTTGTCTCATTTCTTTTCATCCTCCTCTCTTTGTCTTCTCCTTGATTCCTTTCCTCCTCTCTTTTCCTTTCATCATCCTCTCTTTGTCTTCTCCTTGATTCCTTTCCTCATCTCTTTTCCTTTCATCATCTTCTCCTTGATTCCTTTCCTCCTATCTTTTCCTTTCATCCTCCTTTCCTAGTTTCTTTTCCTCCCTCTCATCATCCTCCTCACCTTGTTTCCTCTCCTTGTTTCCTCCTCCATCCCAGTGTTTAGTTACAGACCACTCTCTGGAATTCACACACACACACACACACACACACACACACACACACACACACACACACACACACACACACACACACACACACACACACACACACACACTCGCCTGAAGAGCGCTCCCCTCCCCCTCACTGGAATGGAGTGTGTGTGAGCGAGGAGGAGAGGAAGATAGGAAAGGAAACACAGTAAATGTGGACAGAGAGAGGAAAGGAAGGATGGAAGGATGGAAGGAATGAAGGAAGGAAGGAAAGAAGGGAAGGAAGAAAGAAAAGGAAGCATTGTGACAAAGGAAGAAAGGATGCAACAAAGGATGGAAGGAGCTAGTGAAGGGAGGAAGCTCGCCTCGTCTCCCTGCTGACTCCTCAAGTGCACATTTACAGTGTGCGCACACACATCCACACAATGGAGCGCTGAGATGGAGGAGTGGCGTGTGAGTGTGTGAGAGTGTGTGTGAGAGTGTGTGTGAGTGTGAGAGCTGCGAGCCCTGTGATTGGCCGAGCCCGGCTAGATGCACCAACAGCCGAAAGGAGCAGGGAGCAGAGGAGGAGAGGAGGCGAGGAGGCGAGGAGGCTGCAGATAAGAGAACACAAAGAGCATGTGAGTGAGTGAGTGTGTGTGTGATGTGTGTGTGCTGCACGCGAGCTAACGTGTGTGTGCATGCCAGCGTGTCTGTGTGTGTGTGTGTGTGCGTGTGACACACAGAGGTGTGTGTGTGTGTGTGTGTGTGTGTGGAGGAAACCTGATCTCTCTCTGAGGAATAACGCTCTCCGTTAGCTCTGCTGCTCGTTATCGCTGTGAGCTCTTAGCCTAGCCCGGCCCGGCTCAGACCCGGTACTGGTGGTACTGGTACTGGTACTGGTACTGGTACTGGTGCTGATGGAGCGGTTCCTGGCTCTGCTGCGCCTGCTGGGCAGGAGGAGGCGAGGGAGGAGGTACCGGGCGGATGACGACTACCAGGAAGGCTACGAAGACGTTTACTACTACACCAGCAAGTACAACACACACCTACTGAGTGAGTGGCTATCAACAGAGAGAGAGTGTGTGTGTGTGTGTGTGTGTGTGTGTGTGTGTGTGCGTGTGTGTGTGTGCGTGTGTGTGTGTGTGTGCGTGTGTGCTTGTGTGCGTGCGTGCATTATAGATGAAGGTCGGCTGCTCGGTTACACACACACACACACACACACGCACACACACTCAGGTATCCAGGTGACGGTCAGGTGGCTTGTGGGTAATAACAAGGGAGGAAGTGTTGACTGTGGAGAGGAATGTGGACAATGTGGGCGCACGCACGCACACACACACACACACACACACACACACACACACTAGCTGTATGTTTCTGCTCCAGGAGTTTCGGAGTAGATCAATACGAAGAAAAAACCCAAAAACTCTTCAACACTCACACGAGGAAAAACCGACTTGTGAAACTCATCGTCTGTATTTTATGTTGCGTAACTAACTAACTAACTAACTAACTAACTAACTAACTCACTAACAACTAACTAGCTAACTAGCTAGCTAGCTAACTAACTAACTAACTAGCTAGCTAACTAACTAACTAGCTAGCTAGCTAACTAACTAACTAACCAACTAGCTAACTAACTAGCTAACTAACTAGCTAGCTAACTAGATAACTAACTAACTAACTAACTCTAATCACATCTTCCCTCGTTACAGAACGTAGAGCCGCTCACACAAACAACGAGCTTGTTGTCCATGTTGTTGTTTTTAAGATGATCACGTGATGGGGGAGGAGCTAAAGGGGAGGAGCTAAGGGGAGGGAAGCTAAAGGGGAGGAGCTAAGGGAAGCGAAAGGGGAGGAGCTAAGGGAAGAGGGGGGTAAAGGGGAGGAGCTAAAGGGGAGGAGCTAAGGGGAGGAGCTAAGGGGAGAGGGGGGGTAAAGGTATTTTTTAAAACCAAACTCCGAAGGTTTCAAACTAAAACGATGTCAAACGAACTCGTTTTTAGGGTTTTAAACGTTGTTTACTAACATATTTAGTGAAGTACTGAAGTATAAATAGTGAAGTATAAGTACTGAAGTAGTGAAGTCTAAGTACTGAAGTATAAGTACTGAAGTATAAATAGTGAAGTATAAGTACTGAAGTATAAATAGTGAAGTATAAGTACTGAAGTAGTGAAGTATAAGTACTGAAGTATAAATAGTGAAGTATAAATAGTGAAGTATAAGTACTGAAGTATAAGTACTGAAGTAGTGAAGTATAAGTACTGAAGTATAAATAGTGAAGTATAAGTACTGAAGTATAAGTACTGAAGTATAAGTACTGAAGTAGTGATCAGCAGCAACAATAACATTTTCACGCCGACAAGTTTGTTTATTAAAGTGAAACTGTGTAAACAAGTTCTTTATTTACATTCTATTAAATGTATTCAGCTGAGTCGTACAAGTACATCAACCTTATTAAATATGCTGAACTGCTGGTAAAACTACGTTTAGACACAACAAAAGGTAAAGAAATACTTCTTTATGATATCTTCAGCTCACGGTCACTTTAATTAAAACCTTTTATTAATGTGACAGATTAATTACCTCATCGGGTCAATAGAGAAGCAACAAAAGAGCTTTTATAAATAATCATGTTTTGACTGAGACGTTTTTTTAAAGGCGCCCTGTGGAGCGTTTGTCCTCAGATGTTGAGGTTAGTTTGAAGTCGACCTGTCAATCACCCTGTAGCCCCGCCCTAAAGCATCCCCTCTTTATGGTCTGTTTGACTCTAAATGGACCATAATTTACTAAATGAACATCATGCTGTATTGAAGAAGACTTGGAACTAGAGATTGAGACATAAACTCATGTTTACAATGTTTACTGAGGGAATAAATCAAGAGAGAAGTAGAGTCATTTTTACTTCTATACAACCAGAGGTCGCCCCCTGGTGGTCAGGAGAATGCAGCTTTAACACATGAGCTTTGACTTCTATACAACCAGAGGAGTCGCCCCCTGGTGGTCAGGAGAGAGAATGCAGCTTAACACATGAAGCTTTGACTTCTATACAACCAGAGGAGTCGCCCCCTGGTGGTCAGGAGAGAGAATGCAGCTTTAACACATGAAGCTTTGACTTCTATACAACCAGAGGAGTCGCCCCCTGGTGGTCAGGAGAGAATGCAGCTTTAACACATGAAGCTTTGACTTCTATACAACCAGAGGAGTCGCCCCCTGGTGGTCAGGAGAGAGAATGCAGCTTTAACACATGAAGCTTTGACTTCTATACAACCAGAGGAGTCGCCCCCTGGTGGTCAGGAGAGAGAATGCAGCTTTAACACGTGAAGCATCGGCTTCACTCTTCAGAACCGGAGCACTAAATACTACAATACCCATGAGCCTCGTTTGCTTTGTTCATGCAATCAGACACAAACCTCAGCATCACGTCGGTGGAACGTAAACGTAAAATCTCAGACGCTTCTGAACGGCAGTAAACTCGATATTTAGCTGTTTTTCTGCAAAAAAATGCTGCATTTTAACATAAAACAGCATTAAAAACTGACTTTACTGTAATAGTCCTACTATATGTGAGAAAGTACAGTGAGTGTGTGTGTGTGTGTGTGTGTGTGTGTGTGTGTGTGTGTGTGTGTGTGTGTGTGTGTGTGTGTGTGTGAGCTGCCAAGAGACATTTCTTGCATCTACCAGCGAGCTATGTGTGTGTGTGTGTGTGTGTGTGTGTGTGTGTGTGTGTGTGTGTGTGTGTGTGTGTGTGTGTGTGTGTGTGTGTGTGTGTGTGTGTGTGTGTTTAGCACAGCGTGTGATTCTATATGAAGGCATTTTAAGGTTGGTTGAGTGGCTAACCCGGACACACACACACACACACACACACACACACACACACACACACACACACACACACTCTGGTTTGACCTACTTACCTGGTTGGGTTTCTCTCTGGCTGCATCGTTGGGTAAACAATCGTCTTCAAATTGATTATTGTGTCCCGACTAACTGAAACATATTCAGTTTACAAAGAACGCTAACGAGAAGAAACAACGTTACCCACAATGCAACTCAACCAACACACCAGGCGTTTAGTCAGATTTAGTTTTTGTCATGTCTTCTGGACATCATGAATGATTTACAGCCGGGTTCAGTGGATCTGGAGGTGACAGGTGACGGGTTGAAGGTGTGGCTCCGCCCCCACCAGTGATGTCACCGCTCTGCGCCTGCCGTCTTCTCCTTCTCCTCCTTCTCCTTCTCCTTCTCCTTCTCCTCTCTCCTCGCCCACTCGTCTCGCTGCGTGTTGAAACATCGTGGTGCATAAATCTGCACATGAATGAGCTGAGAGCTGCCGAGTGTTCTGTGAAGCTTGTTGACGGAGAATCATAATTAATGCTTTAAACGAGGCTTTCGGTAGCAAAACTGGTCCTGTGTTCAACATGATGGGGATTAAAGAGGGAGGGGGGGGGGGGGGGGGGGGGGGGGGGGGGGGGGGGGTAAATCAGGAAGTAGGGGAAATGTGTTCACAGCACATTTGAAGTGTTATTGTCTGATGACGAGACAGCGAGCGGTTTTTAAATAGTCTCCATGTGTGAAACTCTTCAGTCACACTTCCTGTTCGCTGGATGGGCGTGGCCTCTTCTTCTTCTTCTTCTTCTTCTCCCTCTTCTTCCTCTTCTTCCTCTTCTTCTTCTTCTTCTTCTTCCTCTTCTTCTCCTTCTCCTTCTCCTTCTTCTTCTCCCTCTTCTTCCTCTTCTTCCTCTTCTTCTTCTCCTTCTTCTTCTTCTTCTTCTTTTTTTTTTCATTCTTCTTCTTCTCATTCTTCTTCTTCTTCTGGTGTATATATACATACATATATATATATATATATGTATGTATATATACATAGTATATTATAGTTTTACCATCAGTGTATTTCTACTAGAGGAATATAAAGTAGATCTGTTTAATTGTTTAATTAATCTTCAGACGTTGAGGGATTCAGGCTTTTCCTTCGTTATGATGTTTGATTACTTTCCTCAATTAAGAACAACCTCTTCGTTCTCTGATGATAGTTGAGTACTGCAGGGTAGTAGGAGTTAGGGGTTAGGAGTTAGGAGTTAGGGGTTAGGAGTTAGGAGTTAGGGGTTAGGAGTTAGGAGTTAGGAGTTAGGAGTTAGGAGTTAGGAGTTAGGGGTTAGGAGTTAGGGGTTAGGAGTTAGGAGTTAGGGGTTAGGAGTTAGGAGTTAGGAGTTAGGAGTTAGGAGTTAGGAGTTAGGAGTTAGGGGTTAGGAGTTAGGAGTTAGGGGTTAGGAGTTAGGAGTTAGGATTTAGGAGTTTAGGAGTTA
>JACSYO010001815.1:335000-342500 GCA_016806645.1 Ophiodon elongatus
GCTTCCTTACTTCCTTCCTTTACTCTTTCCCTCCATCCTTTCATCTTTCCTCTCTTTGCTTCCTTCCTTCCTTCCTTTATTTCCTCCTTCCCTCCATTCTTTCATCTTTCCTCCCTTCGCTTCCTTCCTTCCTTCCTTTATTTACTCCTTCCCTCCATTCTTTCATCTTTCCTCCCTTTGCTTCCTTCCTTCCTTTATTTACTCCTGCCCTCTATCCCTTCGTCTTTCCTCCCTTTGCTTCCTTCCTTCCTTCCTTTACTCCTTCCCTCCATCCTTTCGTCTTTCCTCCCATTGCTTCCTTACTTGCTTCCTTTACTCTTTCCCTCCATCCTTTCATCTTTCCTTACTTTGCTTCCTTACTTCCTTCCTTTACTCTTTCCCTCCATCCTTTCATCTTTCCTCTCTTTGCTTCCTTCCTTCCTTCCTTTATTTACTCCTTCCCTCCATCCTTTCATCTTTCCTCCCTTCGCTTCCTTCCTTCCTTTATTTACTCCTTCCCTCCATCCTTTCATCTTTCCTTCCTTCCTTTGCTCTTACTGTAACTCCTCTCTGTCCTTCATGACCTCCATCCTTATTTATTTTATAATTCCTTTCCTTTCTTCTTCTTCTTCTTCTTCTCCTTCTTCTTCTTCTTCTTCTTCTTCTTCTTCTTCTTCTTCTCCTTCACCCTTAAATTATTCCTCTCCTCCTTTTTACCCCATTCATCTTTTTATTCCTATTCATCCTCTCATTTATCTTCACTTCCTTTCCTTCATCCAGCTGCACAGAAACACATCACAAACCAGGGGAAGGAAACAGCAGCCTCCCTCCTCTGTCCTCCCTCCTCTGTCCTCCCTCCTCCCTCCTCTCTCCTCTCTCCTCCCTCCTCTCTCCTCCCTCCTCCCTCCTCCCTCTGCCTCTCCGTCATCCCCCCTCATCCTCTTCATCCTACCATCTGCGCAGACTCTCCCCCCTCCCTCCCCCGCTGCCTCATTTCATGGAGGATCTTCACATCTGCAGCCCTCTCTCTCTCTCTCTCTCTCTCTCTCTCTCTCTCTCTCTCTCTCTCTCTCCCACCCTCCCTCCTTCCCTCCCTCCCTCTCGTCTGCCGAGCCTCAGGAAAGCGTCTCCATGATGGTTTCTGTTTGAGGAGGTCGTTCGTCTCCGTCACTCGGCCGCTCGCGGAGGAAGAGGAGGAGGAAGAGGAGGAGGAGGAGGAAGAGGAAGAAGAGGAGGAGGAAGAAGAGGAGGAGGAGGAGGAGGAGGAGGAGGAGGAGGAGGAGTGAGGTGTAGTTTGAGCTGCATGGCGCCGGGGGGGGAGGCGACGCGACGCCCGGCTGCACCATGATCGCCGTGTCGTTCAAATGTCGCTGCCAGATCCTGCGCAGGGTGAACAAAGGTAGAGAGACACAGAGAGACACTGGGGAGAGAGAGAGAGAGATGGAGGGCTAAGCATGTTTGCATGTGTAATATACGTGAGTGTGAGTGTGAGTGTGAGTGTGTGTGAGTGTGTGTGTGTGTGTGTGTGTGTGTGTGTGTGTGTGTGTGTGTGTGTGTGAGATGGTCGAGGGACATTTGGTTTAAACTGCTGACATTGAAGAGAGAGAGAGCTGGTTGTTTATGACCAAAGCAGCTGTGTGTGTGTGTGTGTGTGTGTGTGTGTGTGTGTGTGTGTGTGTGTGTGTGTGTGTGTGTGTGTGAGGATGCATGCATGTGTGTGTGTGTGTGTGTGTGTGAGGATGCATGTGTGTGAGAGAGAGAGAGAGAGAGAGGATGCATCTCTCTCTGTGTGTGTGTGTGTGTGTGTGTGTGTGTGTGTGTGTGTGTGTGTGTGTGTGTGTGTGTGTGTGTGTGTGTGTGTGTGTGTGTGTGTGCGTGCGTGTGTGTAAAATGATTTCCTGATGGATTCAGTCAGTCGATCGCTGCAGGTTGATGAGAGAGAGAGAGAGACAGAGAGAGAGAGAGAGAGAGAGAGAGAGACAGAGAGAGAGAGAGAGAGAGAGAGAGAGAGAGAGAGAGAGAGAGAGAGACAGAGAGAGAGAGAGAGAGCGCTTCAGGTGTTTGTTTCTTCCTCTAAAGTACTGCATGAAGTATTCAGGTTATTAAAGTACAAGTAGAAGTACCTCGATATACCAGCAGTGGAAGAAGTCCATTTCTTTACTCCGGTAAAAGTAGTAATACCCAAAAGTATCAGCATAAAAATATACTTAAAGTCAGAATATTCTAAGTATTGCGTCATCATCCCTTTGATGTTGCAGCTGGTCATTTTAATGACTTTATATATAATATATTTAGTATATATATTTAATATATATATTTAATATATATATTTAATATATATATTTATATATATTTGCAAAGGAGCTCATGTTTGGAGTAAAAAGTACAATATGTACCTGTGATGAAGTAGAAGTTTAAAGTAGCAGAAAGTACCTCAAACTCACGCAGAGCTTTGAGTGTTGGAGGAAGTATTCTTTACTCAAGGTAAAGTAGAAGTACTTCTGTGAGTCAAGTAGTATAAGTAAGTATATAAACCTCATTGTACATTATATTATGTTTATTTACATTCGGTTAAGTTTTAGCTTTTAATACTTTATGTGCTTTATGTTTTCTATTTAAATATTTATCTGAAGTATTCAGTGATTTCTGTCGGATGTAATATTTTCCTCTTCTAGTACTGGTTACCAGTATTTATGTATATTAGTACTGTGTGTTTTGGGTCAGCTGACCTCTGCTGCTGAAGGTCAAACAGACCTGCTGTTGTGAGATGTAGTACAGTATAAAGTACTATGTTTACCTCTGAGATGTAGTACAGTAAAAAGTACTATGTTTACCTCTGAGATGTAGTACAGTATAAAGTACTATAAGTACCTGTGAAATGTAGTACAGTATAAAGTACTATGTTTACCTCTGAGATGTAGTACGGTATAAAGTACTATAAGTACCTCTGAGATGTAGTACGGTATAAAGTACTATGTTTACCTCTGAGATGTAGTACAGTATAAAGCAGCAGAAAATGTAAATACTACAGTAAAGTACCTCGTCTGAGTAGTAGTACTTTATTAAATGTATTTATTCTTTTTGTTTTGCTTTTAATTAAATTCGACCAAATTTCCAGTTTTTTTGGATTTTGTTCAAACTGGATAATTTTTTAATTTAAAGCCTCGAAGCAACAAAACGTTGTTTTTATTTATTTATCTGCTGTTTTATTTGTGTTCTAATTAACGTTTATAATTAAAAATACATCGTCTGTGTCACAGAACCCTCAGTGGGTATTAAATATACAAGTACACAAGTTTCAGCTCATTAAAGTTTATAGAAATAAAGTTATGTTCCTTATTGATTAATCTGTTAACGATTCTCCTGATTAATATATTAATATATTAACATATTCATATATTCATGTATTGACATATTCACATATTCATATATTCATATATTCATATATTCGTTTGGGGATTTTGTCCAAAACCCAGATGTTTTATTTAAACCGTCTTTTTTATTTTATTTATTTGTTTGCACATAAAAAAATATTATAAAAGATATTTTATGTAAAACGATACAAATACACTGAAGATACTTGTACACACGTAATCCAATGAGAGAATATATAATGGTGCAGAGTATTTTCACTGTGTGGTATCAGTACTTTTACTGGAACAGAGTATTTTTAGTGTGGTATTAGTACTTTCAATGTGGTATTAGTATTTTCAGTGTGGTAACAGAGTATTTTCAGTGTGTATTAGTACTTTTACTGCAGTAAAGATCTGAATTCTTTCATCTCTGACTTTGTGATCTTGTTTCAACAATTGTCATCAATATGCGTTTAGATTATTTATAAATTATATAACAAAGCACATTGTGTGTGTGTGTGTGTGTATATATATATATATATATATATATATATATATATATATATATGTGTGTGTGTATGTATATATATATACATATAAAAAAATATATATATGTATATATATATACATATGTATGTGTACCATGTGTATACACAGTGTGAGACTGAAAGAGAGATGCTGCTGTCCTACATGTGGAGGAGGCTTGGCTTTCATCTTCAGTTAGCTATGGTGTGTGTGTGTGTGTGTGTGTGTGTGTGTGTGTGTGTGTGTGTGTGTGTGTGTGAGTGTGTTTCATTGTGTGCGTTTGTGTGTGTGTGTATGTGTGTTCATTGTGTGTGTTTGTGTTTCATTGTGTGTTTGTGTTTCATTGTGTTTGTGTGTTTCATTGTGTGTGTGTGTGTGTGTGTGTGTGTGTGTGTGTGTGTGTGTGTGTGAGCTCAGCTGCTGGAACCAAACAGAACAGAATAGATGGAGCAGATTAGAATAAAGTAGAACGACATGAAATAGAACCAACGGAAGACCAAAAATAGAAACTCCACCCTCAACGTGACAAAATAAATAACGGTTCAACTGCAGTTCATCAAACGGCCTCTTGAGGCTCCAAAAACGAGCCAATCACCATAGACGTCTATGTTCAAAATGACCAACTTTACAGCAGAAACTGACATGTTCACAGCCTGGTTAGCTGCTAGCTGCTAGCTGTTAGCTATTAGCTGCTAGCTGCTAGCTATTAGCTGTTAGCTGTAGTACTTTTACTGCAATAGAGTATTTTCACAGTGTGGTATTAGTACTTTTACTGCAATAGAGTATTTTCACAGTGTGGTATTAGTACTTTTACTGCAATAGAGTATTTTCACAGTGTGGTATTAGTACTTTTACAGCAATAGAGTATTTTCACAGTGTGGTATTAGTACTTTTACTGTAACAGAGTATTTTCAGTGTGGTATTAGTACTTTTACTGTAACAGAGTATTTTCACTGTGTGGTATTAGTACTTTTACTGCAGTATAGGATCTGAATTTTTAATCCACCATATCGGAAAGAAAAAAATTATATCGGAACATTTTCATTCACAACAACTCAAAGTAATTTCTGGCTCGTACAACTAGTGAAAAAGAAAATGTCTTTTATGTGTCTTTATAATCTTTACTGTTAAAGAGGTCAAAGTCAGAGAAAATCTAATCATCTATTCTCAAAGAGAAAGATGTCGTAGACTACAATGAACTGTACTTTAATTCACATTATTTATATATTGTACCATTAAAAGTATCAGCTGTAAACTGATATTGTGAGTTTTATTAATTTCACGCCTCCATCAATCACAAGCTCTTATCCAATCAGATCTCTGCATTCAGATTGATCTGCTGTCATGGTTTACGGCTTAGTCCCGCCTCTGCGCTCCCGTCTGTGCGATGACATCATCGGGGGCTTCTCCCAGCGGACTGCTGTGATTGGTCCAGACTCGGCTAGACCACCGTGGCCTCCACAGGGATTGGTCGCTGTGCTGATGATGTCATCCCTCTGTGTCGGTAGTTTCTTTATTCATGAGAGCAGAAGGACTTCTCAGACCTCTCAGCAGCAGCTTTGGACTCAAACCAGTTTTTTAGCCCCTGAGATGTATTTTTGTGGTGGAAACTCTGTGATGTCTGATGATGATGATGGTGAGTACAGATGCATTATGGGAGCCTCTCACTTTCACACCAATCAGAAGAGAAGATGTCGTAAGCTGTTGTGGATTCTGACTTTAACTTAAACTCTGTGGTGGTTTAATTGAAGCTTCAGAACCAGTTGAAAGAAACTGGTTCAGGTTTGGAGCCGATAGAACCGCTAAGTCCAAAACCAGTTAGATGAGCTGACAGAGTTTCAGGACCAGTTAGGGGAACTGGTAGAGCTTCAAAACCAGTGCCGAGAAAGGTTGGGACTTCAAAACCGGTCCAAAGGACTGGTCTGGAACCAGTAAGACCCACTGCTAGAGCTCCAGAACCAGTCATACGAAACTGGTGGAGATTCAGAAGTAGTTAGAGGAACGGGTCAAGTTTGGTAACCAGTTGAACGAACTGGTACATTTCTGGAACCAGTTACAGGAAGACGTGGAGCTCCAGAACCAGTTAAAGGAGCTGGTTGAGGTTTGGAGACAGTTGAAGGTACTGGTAAAAGTCTGGGACCAGTTACAGGAAGTGGTGTAGCTTCAGAACCAGGAAGAGGAACTGGTAAAGGACTAGGACCAGTTACAGGAAGTGGTAGAGCTTCAGGACCAGTTTAAAGAACTGGTAAAGGCTCGGTACCACTTTGAGGAAGTGATGGAGTTTCAGAGCTACATACAGGAACCAGCTAAGAGAGATTGATAGAACCTCTTCCATTAGATTGGGTTTCCGAACCATTTTAGAGAAATGGATTTAGACTGGTTTAGAACCATTAACAGGAGGTGGTTGCGCTTAAGAACCAGTTAAAGGAACTGGGAAGTCAGAATAATATGTGGTTTCTTTTGGGTTTCAGATGAGGGGCCGTACACCAAACACTCTGCCGGGTCGAGACCTCCAGATGGAGCGCTGGCCATCAGGAGGCAGAGCATACCAGGTAACACACCTTCATGATGACTACGTTCTGGTTTGTTCTATTCTTTGGGATCCGTTCTGTCCATTCCTTTTGATCATGTTCCCTGTTGGTTCTGCTCCGTGCGGTTCCACCAGCCGTGTGAACCAGTTACAGGACTGGTAGGGTTGTAGAACCAGTTACAGGACTGGTAGGGTTGTAGAACCAGTTACAGGACTGGTAGGGTTGTAGAACCAGTTACAGGACTGGTAGGGCTGTAGAACCAGTTACAGGACTGGTAGGGCTGTAGAACCAGTTACAGGACTGGTAGGGCTTCGAACACCAGTTTGAAGAAGTACTTAAGATTCACAACTGATTGATTGTTAGAGTCAAAAGATAGTGATTCAGAACCACTGACCTGGTAGAGGCCGACTCCGGTTATCAGAACCAGTGCTGCTTCATAACCCTAGAGAGCAAATGGTAGAGGTTTGAAACCAGTAAGAGTAACTGTAAGATACTCAGAACCAGACAATCGGGTAGAGCTTTAGAACCAGTTAGAGTAACTGGTAGAAGTCGGCAACCTTTTATAACTACTGGTGCAGCCTTAGAACCAGTTAGAGGAAATGGTGGAGGTTTAGTTCCAGTTAGAACTTCTAAACCAGTTTGAGACACTGGAAGAGGTTCAGAACCAGTTGAAGGACTTGGTATGGATTTGGAGCCCCTTTGAGGAACTGGTAAAGCTTTAAAACCAGTTAGTGGAACTTGTAGAGCTTTGGAACCAGTTTATTGTAGAACCATTAGAGCTTCAGAACCAGTTGATGGATGAACTGGTAGAACATAGGAACCAGTTGATGGACGAACTGGTAGAACATAGGAACCAGTTGATGGACGAACTGGTAGAACATAGGAACCAGTTGATGGATGAACTGGTAGAACATAGGAACCAGTTGATGGATGAACTGGTAGAACATAGGAACCAGTTGATGGATGAACTGGTAGAACATAGGAACCAGTTGATGGTCACATTGGTGTCATTGGTTTTTCCGAACCGTGTCAACAACAGCTGGTGTCCCGGGTCCTCGTGGTCCCGGGTCCTCGTGGTCCCGGGTCCTCGTGGTCCCGGGTCCTCGTGGTTG